>JACGAQ010003967.1:0-21574 GCA_014119065.1 Orius insidiosus | reverse complement strand
CAAAATTTAATAAGATTTTATAATTCATGTCTTAAGTATTTTTATGCATACTTTTAAACTTTTTTTCTATTTTTGAATTTTTGTCTCAAATTTCAATGGTTTGGTACCAGACGATATTTAAAAAAAGTTATTTAAAATTATTAAAAAGGCCTAAATTTTTATTTATTTAAATAAAGTCGAGGTAGTTTGATTATAAATAGTTTTAACGAACGATTCTACAGTGGGTGGATTCTTAATTATTATTTTTTTCAACATTATAACTCAAAACTACATTTTAACTCGAGGGTAAATAAGAAATTTTCAAGTTTATGGTTTTGTCTGTGATTTTAAAATAGACGAAGCAGCTGCGCTCTTTTTAGGGCCTTAATCACTTTTGATGGACAACATCCTAAAACGGTCAACGATTGCCAAAAGTGGAAACTTTTTTTTCGAAATTTTTATGCCCTTCTGGCGCTGTCTGACCTATTTTATCAATTCTCTAATCGTTTTTTTTTTTTTCGTAAATTATTTTGGGGATAATTTGCAAATATTTCGTGCTGTATGGGATTTAAATTGAAATTGTCGGTAAAATTCCTTCCTCGCAATCCCCTGCGCTCAGGCAATATGGTGAATGCTTCCACTTGTGGCCCATACCTTACTTTTTAGACAGATACAATAATTTTTATAATTTTTCAAGTAAAACTCGTTATTTACCCTTTGAGTACTTAAACATCCTTTTGTTTAAAATTAAAATTTTCAAAATTTACCTAATTTTTATTAAATTTTCTTAACGGGCGTGGCGGATCAAGTATGACAAGGCCAAAGATGGTCATGTGACGTCGGGAGCTGATTTAAATAGTCGTAGCCTAAGCTTCTTTCTCGCGCACTCTACAGCTCATTTTTTTTCTCTCTCTACCCCAGAACATTCCCGATCTAAACGACCGCAAAGAATGCATGATTAAATGTGGCCCAAACTCCAAACCTCAAAATAAACCTATAAACAGTATCGAATTTCGAGTTCTTTTATCAAATAGAAATATTTTAAAATAACAATAAGCTCTACAAGTTAATGGGTTCATCGAAATAAACCTTAGGATCAAACTTTTTAAATAACTGCGCCGTTAAAGTGTTAATTAACGGTTTTTTCCTCCTAAAAAAAATTCATCAAACCGCGCATCCGCTTTTGACCAATGGAATGTTTACGAACGAAAATTCCTAACGTTCTCTACGCCCCCCTTCATCGGTATTTTCTTTCTATTTATACGTATTAAAAGGGTTTGTTGTTTTTTTACGTAATAACAAAAGCTACGGATAAATTCTTATTTTATCCCGCGATTGGGTTTGGTGAAACCGCAGAAGATTCACGTTTGAATGACCGTTAATTTCGTAAACCTCGAAAAAAGGCGAAAAAAAAAAAAAACTTATGGAGTGGCTATGGAGGACCCCCTATAATAATGTTTCTTAGCTAAAAAAAGTACTGGTTTGAAGAGCTTCCAACGAAAACTTCCTTAAAGAGAGTAACAATATAGGGGGGAAGTATATGGTAGGGGAAGTAACAGAGGGGGAAGTATAACGGAGGGGGAAGTATAAGGGAACGAAAGTATAAAGGAGGGAAAGAATAAGGGAGGGGGAAGTTTTTTTTTTTTTTTTTTTCGAAAAATTTTCCGGGTTTTTTTTTTAAGTTTCGGTTGTTTTCCTAAAATTTTCCGGGTTTTCCTTTTTCCGGGCCGGCCGGAACCACAGACAAAGTTGAGATCGGTGTAGATCCATATTCGAATTTATCCTACGGGGTCTGGAAGACCCCTCCCCAAAACCAAGTAGGGTATCACAATAACTTCTTTTAGGAAGTTAAAAAACCAAAGAAACGAATAAAATGGACCGGGATTTTTCAATATTTGACAGCAATTGGTTTGATGGATTTAGGGTTTCTTTACCTTTCATTTTAGAGAACATCTTACTTTTGAAAATCTATATTTTACGAATTTATTTTCTTCTCGTGCACTCTAGCGTGTCGCCGGATAATGCTGTTGGCAAACAACCCAGTGAACCACTTACCGTATGACATTCGTTTGCCAAGTAGCGAGAAAGAAGACTCCGGTGAAAATAGAAGTTACCCGGATTCCTTTTTTATTAGAAATGAACAATTAAAAGAGAGAGAAAAAAAATCACTCACAACTTTCCACGAAAACGGACGGGAAAATTTAAAGGCTTAAGGAAATGTCAGAGGTAAACGCCCTGAAAAATCAGAAAAATGGCGAAAGGGACGAGTAGTGGGAGTCTTTTTAATTGGAAAAAAGAGACGGCATTTATGATTCGATCAAAAGCTTTTGCCAATTACAATCTCAATCACGAACCGCTCAATCGGAGAAGAGAGGAAAAAAGAAGAGAAAAAGATCAAATCTGCCCTTTTCTGTCAAAAGCTTTTCAGACAATGATTCAACAGGAATGAATCGATAAATAATAAAAATTGCTTTTCCATGTTGGGATCCACTCCAAAATTATTTAAATTATTAAACGTTATACGAGTATTTAAATTTACTGCATTTCCTCACTAAAGAATCATAGCCCACGGAAGCCCCTATTTTGTACAATTTCAGCTGCATTTCTCAAATCATCTGATCTATTTTAACTCCTTCTTGACAAGGCAGACCTTTAAACTTTATTTTTCGGACATGATAATCCTACTAAGACTGATTTAAACACTCTCGAATTAAGGAAGAGGCGGAAAAAAAAAACTACTTTTGACGTTCTTAGGTTATTTCAGACTCCAATGCTTTAAATATCGATAGTTTCAAAATGAACACATAGAGCTTTAATCTTATTTTAACACATTCTCAGTTTTATTTAGGTCCAAGGAATGTGACACATTTGGCAAATCCACGGAGAGGGCGTCTGTCCTCTAGTCAACCTTTATTACTTATAAGCACTTCATCGTCATTTTATAATAACATGAGGTTCAAATGTCAAAAGAGGGGAAAAATATATTCATTTGTAATATTGTGAAAGAAAATGAGGGTTAAAATTGGATTTTTGTGTAATATGGTTTGGCTTGGTGCCATTTTTGATTTAGACGTTGAAAATTGAATTTAGTTAATGTCAAAAATGCCCAGATTTGAGGATTTCGTTGGGTGAGTGAACAAAAAAGTGGGGCGCCGAATGCCAAATCGAGGACAAGGACGTGACGCTTTTGGCACAGGTCTATCACAAGCCGGATTAGGACTGAGGTTTTTGCAGTCCTGTATTGTCGTAGAGTGAGTGCGGGTCCTTACCGTCGGAAAAGCGCCTCCCCCCACCGCGAGTTTTGGACATGACCCACGGGGCAGGGTCGTCGTAATAACGTTGGCCACCTTCCACGTTTTCAATTGGGTCGATTAATCTTTGTTTGTGCAATGGGTTTAATGATGTCCGTTTTGGGTGTTCACCGTCGGCGTTTTGGAGGCGCTTTCTTGCCTCGAACATATCCGCGATAGTTATTTACCTCTTGATGTCCGCCGACGTAGACGTAAAATGTCGTCGTGTGAACACCGGATTAGTGAAACATGTGGACATACCATGGCCTGGAGATATTCCCAGAGGGCAGCACGTCATAAAAAAAAGATCAGGCTACATGTCAGTCCAAAACAGCCTTGAAGAAGATCGTCCCACCTATGATGACCCTAGCGAACTTAGCCACGCTTTCCGCAGCCCTTTTTGAAGAAGACGCCGAAGAAAGTGAAGAACTCAACCAAATTTTCAGCGGAGTTCAATCCTCTCCTATAGCACACAAATCGCCGCTTATTCAAACGAACCAATCGACTTTATCCCAATTCAAGAATCAAGCAGCGAATGCGAAGATATGTTCGATTCCTTAACCGAATTTGAAAATTATAAATTGAATAAAGAAAAAAAGAGAGTAACATTCGATTTAAACAAAATCGTCTTCGATATTTCAGTCGACGCTTCAGAAACTGAAGAAGAAAAAGAAGAGCTAACCGGCCCCGTCTCTACCTCGCGTATAAAACACGAATTCGAAATAAGTCCTCTCATTCCAAAGAAAAGTCTGAACCTAACATTCCAGCAAAAAAGACAGAAGAGGAAAAAATTTCGACTGTTAAAACGATCGCGGTTCTCGTCTTATCTCCCATGATAGTTCGCCTTCGGAAAACAAAATTTTGATAGCGGATACCGAAGAATGTTCAGCGAGGACGCGCAAAGGTTCTTCGAGTGATTCCTCTGTAAATACAAGCGCTGCTTCGTTGCTGGTGTCCCTCGAAAGCTCCGTCGACGAATCGAGACAATCTGACGGGTCGGACTCTACCAGCGACTCTACAGGACCCACCACCATCGAAATCAAGTCTCTGGTTGCCTTATCGTCTGAATGCCTTTCACTAGTAGACACGCCCAAATCAAAAATCATCTCACAATCTGATAAAGATTTACAAAACGTTGAAATCTCAAAAAACACCAAAGAATCGCAAAAAATGAGACCATCTGACGAATCGGGCACAACCAGCGACTCTACAGGACCCACCACCATCGAAAAGTCTCTAGTTGCTTTCGTCTGAAAGTCTTCCACAAGAAACGCCCAAATCAAAAATCATCCCCTCTGAAAAGTCAGAAGTCTCCAAAACCCCAAAGAATCGCAAAAAATAAATCTATCCAAAAATGAATCGAGTGATTCAACAGAAATGACCGTCTCATCTGAAGACGTCTCTGAAAAAGTAGTTACAGCAGAAGTCTCCAAATCTCCAGTTTTATCTGATGCTTCACAAGAAGCCACAAAAGACCCTGAAAGCATAAAAGACTGTTTAACATTAGATATTGTGTCTGAAATGAAGTCTGAAGTTCAAATAACGAAATTGAATTCCGAATTAAAAGCTCAGAAAGATGATAAATTGTATGAGACAGAAATTGAATCAAGCCTTGACACTGAAGTGACTCATGAAAAAGACAAAATTTTAATAAATGAAGTCAAGGATTTGAACCAAGAAGATTCAATGAAAAAGAAAATGGCGGAAAAGAAATTATTAAAAAGGAAACGAATTCGAACGTTTACAGGATATAACCGATTTGAACAATGTCCAACGGATTCAAGGAACGAACGAAACGAAACTTGTCGAGATCGAAATTATACGTAACGTGAGCAAAAATTCGACGGAAGGTTCCGAACCTGTTTCCCATCAGGTTCTTTCCGTCTCGCCATCTTTGGAAGAAGGTGACGTCGTAAGTTTGAAACCTTCGCAGAAAACAGAACAGAAACTCGTCCCAGTCGAAGAAGTCTCATCAAATTCACCGGATAAAGCATTCTGGGTAACTTATTAAAAAATCATCCTAATTATGAAAATTAATTATTATGACCCAATTTTTCGTCGAAAAAAGCAGTTTCATGATAAAATCTTGATTAATATCTCAAAAATTAGTGAAGAAAATCGTTTGTCCTATGGTGATCAATATGGGCCACTTACACCATTTTAATTTTTTTTTCCTCCTTGGAAACGATCTGACGAAAAATCATGAATAAAAGATACGTTGGGGACTGTCAAGGGGTATGAAATCAGCCATTTGTTGATAAGGGGTGGAGGATGTTGCGGTCTTTTGGGGAAGGGGAGGAAGGTTTTAGTCCCTTCTCGTTTTTATGGTTCAAGGCCAAACATCCTAAAGGTTAAAATGAGAAGAGAGACTCCCTCAATTTTATTTCCATACTAACAAAAAAGGGCGAAATAGTGCTATTTTGTCCTTAGGGTAAACTTTATTATTGAAAATAAACTCTCATAAAATTGATTTCCCCCATAATAAAATATAGCTGAAAAATCTAAACTTTTTATTTTGTTTAAACAATTTTATCTCAATCCAGGATTTTTGTTGAGGAAGTGTAAATTGAGCGTTTAAGCTTCGACGATTGGGTTTCTGTTTATTATGCGATGGCAGTAGCGAGAAGGGAGTAAGGCCCTATAAAAATTGAATTCCGGAACCCTTTCGGGAACATATAACCATAAATGTGTAATAAGGGGTGTAAATCCCCAATTAATTACACTCGCTTTACGTGTTACTTGAAATAAACGAGGGGGAAGAAATTAAAGCACGTAGCCCTTCACGAGTAGCCCCCAGACGAGTTCACTGTTCTTAATTGGGAGAGTCAATCGTCAATTTAAAATTAACCTGTTTTCTTTAAAAAATATTTGGTTAATCAAACTTGAGGCGTTATTTTAATAAAATGTGGTGCCAGTAAGAAAAACGACCAAAAACTCGGAAAACGGTTGTTTTTAGACCAGAATATTGTGAAAACGTCCCGAAATACGGTGTATTGAACCGGATGAACGGGAAACATAACAAAGAAAAATAAACGTAGGGGGAAGTATGGGAGGGGAAGTATAACGGAGTGGGAAGTATATGGGAGGGGAATATGGAAGGGGGAAGTATATGGGAGGGGGAAGTTTAAGTGAGGGGTAGTATAACAGAGGGTGAAGTATAACGGAGGGGAAGTATAGGGAACGAAAGTATAACGGAAGGGGGTATAAGGGGGGAAAGTATAAAGGAGAATTTTCCTAGTTTGTTTTAAAAAAATTGTCTAAGTTTATTTTTGAACAATTGTCCGAGTTTCGTTTTTTTCCGAAAAATTTTCCGGTTTTTTTCGAAAAATTTTCTAAGTTTATAAGTTAATAACCTTCCTGGGATAAACCGCCCCAATTTTGAGAATACCGAATAAACCCCATTTTCACCATAAAATCACCTAAATTTTGATCCGTATAGACGATTTGTCAATGCTCTATTAGCTTAGGACATTTTTAAAATTGCTACAGCAGGAATTATAGTTAATTATGGGTCTTAGTCGAAAATTAAAGACGCTTGAAATTTACGAGATGTACGCCTAATGAAGGACTCTTGTCTTTGAATCGAAAGGGTTGAAAAGGGGTTGGAACGAGGGGTTCTGAATTTGCTTAAACACTAATCATGAAAGTCGGCTTATACTTATTAATAGCACCTATCTAAATATACAATTGGGGTCGAGTTGTTTTTCTTCTCGCCTTTGCGAAGAATTTTCGTATAAACTAATCGAAAAAATCTGGCGTCCGAAAGTAGGTCTTAAATCGTTTAAAATTAGATATTGAAGGACTTTTTTTTCTCCCTCAATATGAAACTGCGAAACAATTAATTTTTAGGGGGGTCGTTTAATCTCTTATTACAAAGAAAGGGGAAAGGATAAGAAAAGGTTACTTTATGAGGGCAATTTGAACTCTTCCCTCCTTTCCACCTTCTAAGCTTCACTCTAATATGTCAAACAAGAATTTCATTATAATTGAGTAATGTCAGCCATCATTTTTAATATTTGAAACTTTTATTAACTTTACACATTTTTACTTAGTGAAGAGACATTCTCTTCGGCCAATGAGATATCAAGCTTCTTAAAAAAACAATTAGCAAAGATGCTAAAAACGACCTTGAGACTGGATTATTTTGGATCATATTTTAATGAAGTTAAAAAAGTTTCAAACTGTATAAAATTACTTACTAAAGTCGTTTGGGAAGGATCGAAAGATAAAAAAAGGCGAAGACTCCAGAGAGCCACAAATAGGCGCTAAAGCTACAATCTGGGTTAATTACCAGTGTTAGGCTCAGCCCAGGAGGATTATATAATATTAGGGTCGCCTATTTGTTTATCTCCTTTTAAAAAAATGTCTTGAATTTGCGATATAAAAGTGATCGGTCGTATAAAGTGCTCACCTTCAAGGTTGACGTCAACTTCTAAATCTCCCCCACGGCTTTTCACAAAATATCCAATCTAAAGACCATGGGACGTCCCTTTTCGCTTGGGACTTCAAATCCCTCTTTTCCGAGGTCAAAACTCAGGAAAATTACTGTTTTTCCTTCTAATTATCGCTCAAAGTTTGCTTTGTGTTTACTTTTCAATTAAAAAATAGAAGGTACATGTAATAAAAATGAGGTTAAAGCCTAAAGGGGAAAACTTCAAAAGCAAAAACATCAAAAGTTTAATTTTTTATTATATTAACTTTTTAATGTTGAATTGGGTAAACTTTTTTCCTCGTTAAAAAAATGGACATGTTGTGCCCTTGGGGAATCCGTCAATTGTTTTTTAAAAAATGAGGTGTTCGAAAAAAAAAGTCCCATTTTTGAGCCCTATTCTCAACCCTATGGGCAAGTAACACCCGTTTATCAGATTTTATGGCTTTTTCCTCAACTTCTGGTCGAGAAATAGCCATTTTATCGGTTTTTTGAGCCTTTTCCTTAATGTTGTAGTCAAGAAACGCCCGTTTTACCAAATTCTGACCAGTTTCTCTGAATTTTCTATTCAAAAAACACTAGTTCAGAATTTCTTCGATTTGCGTTTTTTGGATGTAATTCTTATTCTTCTGTTCCTAGGAACCCCAGTTTTCGAGCATTCCCTCGATCTTTTGCCAATGCCCATTCGTTTTGCCAGATTTCGGGACTTTTTTCAATATTCTGTTCAAGCAACACCACTCTCATTTTCAGACTTTTGCCCTTTCTAGGTTTTTTTTCGTGAAGGCTTTTAGACCTTTTTCCTCGTAAAAACTGAAATCCAATTTTCGGAAAGCGATCAAATCCTGTGGTGTGACTTTTTGTTTCCTGAAGGAAACTCTAGAAGTGTTTCCTTATTATCTAACTTAAATAAACTGGCCGCAGAAAAATTTTAAATAAAAAAAAAAGAAATCGGAAGGAAAGAAAAAGGGAAACCCTGAAAGGTCGATTACAGAAAAAAAAGAAAAATTATAATAGAGTTATTCTCTTACAAAAACAATGAAAGGGTTCGTTTACCCCCTAATCCTAAAATAAAGTTCATAATTGTTGAACAATGTATATTAGAGAGGAGATTAGACGCTTTAGAGCCTCTGAAAAGGGAAGCGGTCACGTAAAAGATCAGAACGACTTAACGCAGACTTTGACGAAAGAAAAGGAAAAAAACGTAATTGTTTTAGCTTTTCCAATTTAAAATTTTCAAGGGCAAAAACTTAGCCCTTTTGATAAATAACGCCTTCTCATAGATTTCAAATTACGCAACTATTACGTCAATAAGTCTCAGTAATAATTTAGAAGTTTTAGTAAAAGGGTCTATTTAAAGAAAGTTTTTTGTTTTTAAAATTTCGCCTTAACTATTTTTTGTTTTATAAAATAGATAAAACTTATTTATTTTTAAAAATACAGCATATGATAGGACGTGAGTTCTCAAGGGTTTTTATAAATTCAAGTCAACATGCAATCCATAATAGATGCCCTCAATCTCGCCTCATCTGCAACCACCTCCTCATTTTAAAAAAATATTTAGAAAGAAAAATCCTCCCTAGGATTTATATAAGAAATTTAGTGTGTAATCGCTTAATTCCATCAAAAGGATGAAAGGGTAAGTAAATTAAAGGGTGAAGTGCCCTTTCGCACGAAAAGGTTGAACCTTTAGATGTCCCCGTATTCGGTAAATCGAGGTCAAGGGAGGGTTTTCCTGACCTAATCTTAGGTCGTTTTTAAACGTTATATCCGGACGAGGGGTTTCAATGGCTGTCAAGGGCAGGAATGGACATGATGAATTTATAATTCGCTCGGGACACGACCCGCCACGCCCTTCAGTTTGATCCTCGAACGCGATCAAACTATTTACGAGTTTTGTTGTATTATGTAAACGAAAGGTAGGCTGGTCCGGAAGCCAATTACAGAGGGAGATGAAAGGCTTACAACAGATCCTTTCAAAACTTCAGCCCGTATACGCGGGCTAATTATTAAATTGCGATATAACTTTTATCGTTTAAGCGCTCCAATGAAATTTTCAAAAATTGATTCCACTAATAAATGTACAAGTTTGAACAGCTTCCAACGAAAACTTCCATAAAACTTCCGAAAAATAATGAATCAGGAAGGAGCGCAGTTATGGGTGCAGCGACTGAAATCGCAAAGTGTAATGCTTGTAGAATCGCTTCGTTTAACGCAGCTAATCAAGTTGCCAAAGACATTTTCACAAAAGAGTTGCCAACTACTTCTGCTTTGGTGAAAGAAATAAAGCAGATATAAATATGACTGATACAAAGAGGATAGCAGAAGAGCATGTGCTGCAGCTAAATCAGTTATTGAAGCTGTTGAATCTTCAGTGGCGTATGCATCATTCAGAATTTTCTGAAGAGCCTGCTATTCTATTCTGCTATTCTGCAAGGTTGGCTCAGATGCCGGTAGTAAACGCTGGAAAATATATCACAAGCATCGTGCGATATGATAAGAGCTGCATGTTCTCCTGTCGTCACTCCTAAAGATCCTCCTACATGGAGACTTTTGGCAACTCACTGTAAAATTGCTTCAGACCCCATTACAGACGAAGTTGAGATCGGTGTAGATCCATTATCGATTTGATCCTAGGGTCTGGAAGACCCTTCCCAAAACCCCGAAATGGAGGGTAAAAACAATCATTTCTTGAGAAAATGAACACCATGTAATTCATTTGACTATGAATTTAAAGGTATTGATTATCCCGCGCTGTCACCTTTAGCTTATTTTGGAATTTTGAACCTAAAATCCATTCTTAATAAAATAAAAAAATTGTAAATGGAATTGAATTTGTAAATTGTCTACGAATTCCTGATGTACATTTATTTACTTTTGATAGAAAGAGAAACCCAAGAGTACAAAAAGAATAGTAAATACGTTTTTTTTCCTTCTCCTTTTTTTGAAAAAGTGGAAGCTAAAGAACAGAAGAAAGGAAAGGTCTGATATTTATATGTTATATACAACTTCTCACAATGCCGACTTATTTCGTGACGCCCTTAGGACTTAAATTTTTTAGGGAAGAGGAAACCTTTAGGGAAAATGAAAATCGTCCTGAATCGGAAGGCTTTTCACTAAGTGGGTGAAGGAGGCGAGAAAAGGGTGCCTAAAATGTAAATAATTAATGCAGGAGCCAACTTGTTTATTATGGACCTCACGGGACTCTTCCAAATTGAAACATAAAACTTCTGGCTTTTTTTGACATTGAAAAAGTTAGTAATATCATTTTATTTTAAATAGATGATTTTTTTCGGCGTTCCGGTGGATTTAAAGAAACCAATAGAGAAGAAAAGTCGAGTTTTTTTCATACGGAAAAGTTTCTAAAAGGAAAAGTTCTATGGACTTCTTAACGCTGGTGTTCAGGGGTCAAGTGAATGAATCCGCGTTAACAATGGTTTCTTTTTCTTCATGGGGTGGGAGGTAAAGTTCTTAAGTAGCTATAAGTTAATCTCGCCTTGAAGGGTGACTTTCTCCCGCTATATTTTCATCTTATCCCCAAACAAACTTTTAAAAAAATCTTATTCTGAAATTCCGACATCTCTCCTCCCTTTTAAAGTTTTAACGATTAATTAAATCGCTCCCTACGAAGCTCAATTGGTCGGTTTACACGCCTTGATTACCGGGGAGAATGTGTGCAGACGAGGCTAAACGTTGCAATACTAAAACCGCCCGAATCCTCCCTCAAACAAAACTCCTTTTCCTTAATTCCTTAATACCTTAAAACAATAGGAAGTTAGTTCCCTCGAATTTATAAATTAACAGAAAGCTCAAATCATGCCATACATCTTCTGTATTTAATTAAAACCGTATGGGGTGAGATTTTCAAATTACTTCATTCTTGATTTGCACAATTTTCGAAATTAAAAATTTTTTGTTGTCATGTTCTCCCTCATTTAGTAGTGAATATCATAGGACCCAAACGAACGCCCCTTTTTAAAAATATCTTATTTAAATAAATTGCTAATTGTGATTAAAAAGATAAACGATCTCTTAGTTTAGTTTGGCATTTGTTTCTGAAGATTTACGATACGAGATTCCCATTTCGGACACTACAATGGCCAACTGTTTACTTAGGCGAAACCTACATGTTTCCCACTTTGGCACGTTAAACCGTCGGGAGTTATATTTTAGTTTGACGCCGGTTATAGTTCGATTATCACGCCGATCTTGAAGATTAAACAGAAAAGTTATTATTTGAGTTTTCCTCCGAATACCTCGATGCTTATCCCGAAGGAAACGTTTTCCCCGTTGTTTAATGTTTTCCCTTGTTCTATTGTTTCTCTAACAATACTATCTTAAGTTGTTCAACACTAAACGTTATAACATCTTTTAAAAATTAGGTTAGCTCTAAATTATTTTTAAAAAGTTTCTTATTTTTATAAATAAATACTTCAGATTTGGCCCCATGACTATAATTAGAGTATTACTAAACTCAGAATATATTTAAAAAATCTTTACAAAATTAATTTTTCTTTCTAAATTTTTATTTATTTCTTCTATCGGTTTCTGAGTTTTTTTTTCTGTCTCTCATTTTGTTGAAAAGGACCCAAACGAACGCCCTAAGAAAGCGTCTTTTTTAACAACTTTTTTTCCCTCATATTTACGCTATTACAACAAAAGTCGCGATATTTCTGAGCACTTTTGAAAAAACGAAAATATTCGATTTGACCTTCTGGAAGACCCTTCCATAAACCCGACGTGGAGGGGTATCACAATAACTTCTTTAACCCTTTCGAGACGCCGGATGACGCCGGATTCTCTGCGCTACTGGCGAAGCACTTTTCCCCTCTCTTTGCCCCTCACTTCTTCCCGACCGCTCCCAGCGCCCAGCAAAGCACAGAAAGCGACGAGTGATGCGATCATCACGTAGTTCATTCCTTCCCCAACAGATTGCCAGTTTTTGCATGTCGCTAGCCACGGGAAGCGAAGGTGTTAAATTTTTTAGAGAGGCTTCCCGCTTGCGCCGCTGGGCAACTAAAGTCGCCTGCGGTCTCCATACTAAAAGCGCGAATGGCAACTACATATAGTCGCCTGCGGTCTCGAAGGGTTAAGGAAGTTAAAATTCTAGTTCTAAGCTAAGAGATTTCTTGAAAGTGGGAGGAATAGCCTTGTTAGTCACCCATATATATTTCTTTTAAACAATTGATTGATGGATTTCAAAGTTCATTTTGTGTAGTTTTAATGAGATTTTGCCATTTTTAATCGTCCTTCCTCGTCATGGCTTCCAAATGTCAAAGTTACTCCCCGATTATTCCATCTTAGAAAGTCAACATACTCCAAGTTCCCAACTTACTCCAATTAATTCTGTTTTCTTTTAATATTTTTCAAATAAATAGCTGGGAGCGTTTGGCAGAGACATTGAGGAAAACAAGTGCATAAAAATAAACGATCTGCACTTTGTATTTAGGAATAAGGCGTTAATTACTCCCACGTTTATTCTATTTTTTGACCTTTTGTGCAACTTTCAGTGAACTTTTTTATATACGTTATCTATTTTACAGAAAAAAAAGTGTTATTTATGTATGAAGATTAGTAATTATAATTTTTTTAAAAATCCGTTGGGGGTGAAAAAATTCAGAAGGTGCAGATATGAATGACGTGGGCGGGAGTGGGGTGGCCGGCGTTTTGGGGCGGGAAGGGGTTCCCTCCGAACGGTCGAGTCGGCGGGGAGACTCAGTCGAACTTGGGCGAACGAACGATCAAGTAGGGCCCCCCCTATCGCGTAACAATAAAACGATATTTAAAAAAAAAAAAAATAAATCATGGCTGACGTTGAAGTCCAAATGCAATATTCGACCGAGAAGAGGACGCGTAAAGTGAAGACGACCAAAACCAAAAGGCGCGAAAGTAGCGACGCGGGCGAGTCGATCACCGTCACCGAAGTGATCGAAAAAGAAAACCAGCTTCCCTACAACGATGAAAAGGGGTATGTGGACCCAAAAAACCAGAATTTTTTTTAAATTAAAAAAAATTCGTTTATTTCCTCCCAGGTCTCTCTTTTTAACCGCATGAAAAAACGGAACATTGTGGATTTGTTTGTGCTCAAGGTGAAAAATGTGTGTTTGTTGTATTTTTTTGTAATTTTTATACTTTTTAACGTGTGTATTTTTTACACTCAGGTAGACCCAATTGTACATAAATCATAAACAAATCCACACAACACTTTTATTTAAAAATGTTATTTCTGTGGTTTTTAAAGAGGGGAATGGGAGGATTTGGGCTATCCATACCCCTCCGGCAGGACTGACCACAAGGTAAACACAAGCCACACTTTAATTTGTATATAATTGTTTATTAAAAAACCAAAGATTGCATTTTAGATACCTTAAATAGTAAAAAATTTAAGATTAATGTGGTTTTTTGTGCTTGTCTTCCATGATTTTAGTAGGTAATAAATTGTGTTCTACAAATTTTCTATTTCTGAAAAAATTTTAGATTTCATCTGTTTTCCGCTTAGAAAAGAGATTATCAAGAAAATTTTAGTGATTTCTTGATTATAAAAGATTTTTTGGAGTGGAGCCTGAAAAGAGCGATTCGTTATATTTAGAAAATTCGAAAAAGATGTACGGGCGTGGCCTATTTTCTACTAGTTTACGTGTATTCTATTTCGAAGAGCCTCTCCCGCACTAAAATAGCCTTTAGGACCGGCACTCGATATTCGCCAGCAACGAGCTATACTTCGCCGAAATAAAAGGCTCTTAAGCCAACCGTTGAATACGTCATCGTCTTATGGAAATAGATTCTAATTTTGAACTAAGTCGATTTATTACTTGAAATTGTGTGAATTATGTAACTATAGTTCATAAGTAATACCTTTGTTAGTAGGACGCGGAGGTGGTTTCGACCCTTGTTAGGTATTAATCGAGTTCCCGGCCCGATTCAAGCTGGGGGCTTCGAAACTCGCAAACCAAACAGTCCTCAGAAGATTAAAATCTCATAAACCAGAAATAATGGTTTTTATGCGTAAACGAGAGGTCGATTTTAGTTTTTACTCATGCGAAAACCGCATAGACGATAAGGGCGAATAAAAAGCAGAAAGTTTTTTTTTCTTGTCTTTGAGCCATTGAAACCCTTTTTTTCTACCCCTTTCTTTCTCCTTTACTAATCTTAGATTCTCTTTTGTTCTTAAAATGGCGCTTACAGTTTTTTTTAGGTTTCTTCCCTTCAAAATACCTTTGTCGAAGTTAATTGGAGCGTTAACCTAACGTTTAATATTGAAAAACTGCATCGTTGGTTCTGACAATTAAGAGAAAAGAATAGTTTTTAGTCAAGTCCAGAAATATATTCTGTTAATGCATAAAATCTTAATCCACAAATTTTTACCTTTTCAGTTTCTCAAAAGGATATTATTGTAATGCCCTCGATAGATGGTTTCTGCGTCTTCCAGATTCTATAAGGTCAAATTCGACTATTTACGTCCCTTCATCGGAAAAACGATCCTCGGACTATTATTTTCGATATCTCAAAAGGATTGTGATACCCTCGAAGATGTTTTGTAGTAATGGCTTTTCCCTGTTAGGTCATATATGACGTCCAGACGAAAAAACTTCTTTATTTCTTGATTGAAAGAACCAAATAAAAATTTGATGATTTTATTTTGTTAATTTTAGTTAAGAATTTATTTAAGGAACTAAAATTGCATTTAAGGGCATTTTACATTGAATCTGATGTTAAGAAGCAGGTGAAACCTGATTACCGTTATCTTCAGGATAACTAAAAAGGAAATGGCTCACATTTTCAAAGTTTGAAATTATAATTTGAAGTTTATGATCAAAAGGTTTATGTGAGATGATGGATCGTAAAGGTTTGGAATTTACGTAAATTTCAATAGGAATCGCATTATTGTTATTATTATGCGCGTATTGTGGATATAATCCACTGTAATGTGCTCTCTAGTTTATAGCGAGTTTACTCCCACTGTATTATTTCAACGTTGAATTTACGAACGGGATGTTTTTTAAACTCCCTTTTTTAGATTAAATTTTAATAAAAATGGATGTTTTTCTTTGTTTAAAATTGAACATAACCGGCTTTTAGTCGGTGGGTCATGTTCAACACGGAGGCACGGGGTTCATCATTAGGGTGTATAGAAGGATTTTCAAAATTTGATAATTTTTTATAAAATTTAAAGAGTTTTCTCAGTTTTTCGTCCAAGAAAACACCGTTTTCACCGTATTTTTAGGCGTCATTTTCGGTTCTTTTGCTTGGAACCCTAATTTTTCAATATTTTTTTCATTTTGCTCGATCTTTGGCTAAGAAAAACAAGATTTACCCGACTTCACGAAGTTTTTCTCATTTTTACGGCCAAGAAAATGCCCTTTATAATTTTCGCCTGGATAAAATGGAGGAATCTCCGGATTGGGCCCATCTTCTGTGACTAAGAAAAGTACTGGTTTGAAGAGCTTCCAACGAAAACTTCCTTAAAGAGAAGTACAATATAGGAGGGGGAAGTATATGGGAAGGGGAAGTATATAGGAGGGGGAAGTATAACGGGGGGGAAGTAACGAAGGGAGGGAAGTATAAAAGGAGGGGAAGAATAAGGAAGGGGGAAGTTTTATATTTATTCGAAAAATTTTCCGAGTTTTTTAAAATTATCTAAGTTTTTTTTTCGAAAAATTTTCTTTTTTTTCAGAAATTATCCGGGTTTTCCTTTTTTTTTTTTTTTTTTTAATTTTCTTAGTTTTTTTTTCGAAAATTTTTTTAAGTGTCAAGGTAGAAATAATGGGCTCTTTGGCCTAGGGATGTGCCTCTCGTAATGGGTAGAAGTATGAAATTTCTCCCTACTAAAAAAAATAATAATTAAAAAGTGGCAATTTTTTTACACCAAAAATTCTTAAAAAATATAAGGAGTAATTGGTGAAAATTTGGTGAAAATCGGATTACTTCGGCCGCAGCGAATTTTTTAAAATTTCAAACGACATATCTCCGCCATTTTTTCGAAATTCAAAAATCGCCCTCGTTACTTCTTCTTCACCGGCTAAAAAATTGTGTGAAAATTTGGTGAAAATCGGATGAAACTGTGGCCGTAAAGTGTTCCGGAAAAATGCTCGGCCGGACGGACGGACGGCCGGCCGGAACCACAGACAAAGTCGAGATCGGTGTAGATTCGAATTTACTACGGAGGGTATCACAAATACTTCTTTAAGGAAGTTGAAAGAATATATGGGTTTCAACTTAATTGCCAGAACCACGAAGTATCTGAAAGAATTATTGATTTTGAGAGCTGTTGAATTTGCATATGGGTCCCGAAGGACGGTTTGATTGAAGGCCTCAGGTCCCGAAAGTGTGGTTACATACATCCCAATTCGGATGTCTGCCACTTGAATTGTTTACAATTACTCAACGAACTAATTTCATTAGCCGATCGATGACCGCTACTCAACGTATTAAAAAACGTTGAAATCGATACTTTTTTTAGGTAAAACCGTTGGCACGAGAAACGCGAACGGGGGCATTTTGCCAGCGTGCGCCTAAAGGTATCCATTACATGTCGTCGACAAACATCACGAACTTTTGAGAAATTTTTGAAAAAAACAAATAATTAAGTTCATCTCCTTTCTTATACGGCCTCGCTCCAGACTCATTTGAAAATTTAATCAAAAGTTTAATCACTTTTTTAGTTCTCTTTCAAGGGCACTTCAAACACCGTTTTCTCCATGTTATAAATCACCTGTAAATACCAAGGTTGAAAAATCTAGCTAAAGATTTAAAACGACGGGGAAAGTAAAAAAAAAAAAAAAAAAGTTCTTTTAATTGAAATCCGAACAAATTTCATCTACTGGGTTTTTCTTGGCAGGGCAGAACTTACCTAGATTTTTAAGAATATTGATTTTATCCTTCATGTTTCTTTTCATGAATGGAAAAAAAAACACTTTGAAAATCTCTAGAACCTGTCACTTACAGAAATTTTCCCATTTTTTCATCCTCTTTATATCCGTACACGTGTTTCGATAAATTGCATATTCTGTCCGGCCTAAATTTAAATATAAAAGAGATGGAGGGAAAAAGATGGTGACACGCTCATGTCTAAAAGGGACAAGGGTTGATTGGATATTTATAAAAGGGTCAAATTCCTGTTATTAAACTCCGGGCTTCTCTTCTAATAGAATTGATTAGCGCGATCAATTTAACATGGATCCCGTGAGTCTGAACTCCAATATTGGCAACCCTGATGGTCAGATATACCAATGCAAAAAAAAAGCCTAGCAAATCTTAAAATTTTGAGTTGCAGCCTGAGGGCCTAAAAAGATTGATGTCATGGTGAGGGAAAAAAAAATAGGTATAACGCTTAAAAATTCTGTGTTGGGAGCCTGTAGGTCCGGTACGTCAGAACCGACAGTTTGTACTTCAGAAAGAAGATTTTTTTCCTTTATTTTATATTAAAACTGTTCAATTTGGGGTCTAAAAATAACATTTTTGTGTCAGAAGATGAATGATATCTATTCATGTCTTGATTGATGACCGCTTCACCTTTTTTAACTTTATACTCGATTATCGTTAAAAATACATTTTTTTAAATTGTATTGGATTTGGCCCTGATCCCGGTGGCAATATGGGGATGTTGAAACCCCAAAAAATTCATGTTTGACAAATTTGTATAAATTTTCTCTCATAAAATAATTATAATTAACGAAAATCTTACAAGGCCTCGGAGACAATAGAGAACAATGAAGTCTTCCCGTCTCTATTCAAACCTCGCCCTTGATTACTTAAGGCGGAGATTAAAGCAATAAGTCGAGCATAAAATTATGTGCGCTTTTTTTAATTTTATTTCCGAGAGAAATGAAGAATATTAAAAAAAATTTCTATTATCGGGTTAATAAAGCGGATCGTAAAAGACCATTCATTTAATCAAACTGGCCGTGTACTCCATTAAGAACTTTTTCCCCCCATTTCTGTACTCGTTTAAAAAGAACATTGTATAAAATTGGAATTTTAAATAAAAATTCCACAAAGCAATATTTTTTTTAAGTTTTAATTAAAAGAAGATACCCTTTTTGTTTAATTAAAATTTTTTTCAACCCTAAAAGATGACGTTATTATTTAAAAACGACTTAAAGCTTGTGAATCTTTTTTTGGAAAAAAAAAACCTGCACAGCCCAAGGATTGAACCCTGGCCATCGTTTTTTGAGTTTAGAGCAAGAATCTGAACCGATTTATAAAATTATTGGGCAATTTCGAGTTGACAATGAGATGTCACCCTCGACGTATTAGAAAAAAATACAAACGATGTCACATTCTTCTTTTTTCGCCGCCGGAAAAAGGATATTGCTTAAAAGAACAATGTGATCGAAAAAGACGGATAGCAATCAGATTTACAGAAGATAAGCCATTCTTGAAATTTATTACAAGTTCAAGGTTTTTCGCCTAAGAAATCTCCCCGGAAAAGCGGGAGAATTTTTTTTTACCCTTATTCTCCTTTATGAACCAACGATTAATGTTTGAAAAAGGGTTTAGGTCCTGGGGTATAAAATAGGATTAGTTCTTCAAACGGCACCGATTCAGACTCCGGTAGAATATTAGCAGGATTAGAAGAAATCCTTGGGTTTATACAAGCTAGGACCCTTCGGTTATGACAACTTTAAACAAAACTTGTTTAAATAAAATTCGTGAACGAGTAATTTTCGAGAAAATGAGGTTTTTTTTTAGTTTTCGTTGGTACTGTAAAAATCCTGGCTATCGGCCACCTTTTGATCCGATTCGATGAACCTTCTACCTTGACAAATTTCAAGGCATTTTTATGTTTAAAAAAATGTTTTTCTGAGATCAAATAACATTCTAGGTATTCTTTTAGAGTTCATTTTCGAAATCTATCTAAAGCGCTTTTTCGTACAGCGTAAGAAAATAAATCTACCTATTAATCCCTGCTATCGCACGGCCATTATTTTCTTTTCCTTGGGTAAATATGTACTTTTTAATGATCCCGATCTGTTTTGGTAACGAAAACTGATCCATCTCCATAACTTGAAAAAAAAAGGGGTTTAAAAAATAAAAACAAATTGATGGGGTTCTTTAACGTCTGGAGGGTTTTTTCCAGTTTTTAAGACTTGTTGCCCTATATTTTAAGAACCTTTCACCACCTGATTTATAAAATCTTAAAATAAATGGTTATCAATTTTTTATATATTGAATAAAAGTTAATGAGGGGAGAGTATGAAAAAAGTGATATTTCACGACCGTTTTCGTCGAAATAACCTTTTCAGGTGGACAATTTTAATTGACCCATCTCATAAAGTTTAAATTTTTTCTATCTAAACTCCGTTAATTAACACGAATCATGGTTTAAAACGTTCGAAAGTGTTTAATTTGTAAAATGGGTCCGGAACCCTCTCGGGGTGGTGCCTTTTCCTCAAAATGTAATTGGCCAGCAAATGAGTTCTTATCACGAAAGCGACCCTCGAAGAAATTAGTCTAAAATACCTCGGGAAAAAAATTTCTTTCTGGTGTAAAAAACCGTCTAATGGTTTTGAGGTGAAGAGGGTGTTTAGAGGATCATCTTTTATCGGTCGTTTCGCGAGACGCCCTTGACATTGTGGACGGATTAACGAGTACGCTTGATGGCCGACGACACTTCCAATAATCTCGACTTTCTCTCTCGATAATCAACGTGCTCACTTTATAGTGCGGTTTAACCCTTCAAAACCTCGCAACAATTCAATTTAAAAAAAAGAGAAAAAAAGTCGGGTTCTGACCCGAGGTTTTTCTTATTTATCTTAACGTTTTTTCTAAAATAGCGATAATTTATTTATTTTTGTAAGAGGTTGAGAGGGTTTGTATTAGGAAAAGAGTAAGTGACGGGGTTGTATTAACGGGTGGTCGAAGACCAATATAACGCAGAGGTCAGTCAACTTAACATCTGAACCTATAGAGTAAACATAATTCTTTACCCTTCCAGGTTATTTTTATGATATAAAAGTTCTATTGAAAATCCCAAGTTATTTAGGGTTAAAACCATAAAGGTTCTCGGAAAACGTAGGTGTTGTCGTATGGGCTAAAACTTTCCGAGAATCTAACGTCTGGGGAGTCGTTTATTCGGGATTTTCGAGAAACGCATATTGTCAGCTGGAGACCTGTTTTAACCCATTTCCCGCGGGCGGCGAGTGAAAGTGAAACGGCATTAAAAGACAAGGACGCCGCCTTGCTAATCCAAGAGATCCTTTTATGGAAATAATGACGAATACACGGATTCTTTCGTTCCTCAATTTCAAAAGCGATTTGTCTCTCATTTTTTTTTACGAAACTGCGGCAAAAAGTTTAATTCCATTAAGGTCAAGGTCATGAATGATTTACTTTTCCTGATACAATCTTGGGTAATTTTCTGGCCCACCCGTTTATCTCTTCCCTTATTACCAAATTTTCAAAATGTAAACATCATAAATTTCGAAACCCTTTTTACGAGTTTCTCATTTTTTTACTACCTGTAAAAAATTAAGATTCAAAATTTTACACGGAAAAAGTTCTCAGGATAGTCGTGCTTTCTAGAACAAAAAAAAAGTGATTCCGGAAACCATAATTTCCGGAAGATTTTGATGAGACTTTCTCGGGATCTAAATTACCGAAGAGTTCACGACTTCGCTTTTCACTGAAGCTGCCTTATTTTAGGAAACGCTTTCAGTTTTTCGGACTGACGTAAACAGTGAAAAAAAATCTTTTCTCTTCATCTAATTCACAGTTTATCTCTCCGGGAACCAATTTTCGTCGACTTTATTCTTCAATATGGTTAAAAAAAATAAAAAAAAAAAAAGTTTTTGGGGTAAAACGGCCAAAAACAACCCTAAAAGATTTTAAAATGATTTACCTAAACCAAAAAAAAAAAAAAAAAAAAAAAAAAAAAAAA
>JACGAQ010003966.1:0-21592 GCA_014119065.1 Orius insidiosus | reverse complement strand
CCGGTTCCATTTCGTCATCTGTATTGAAAAAAAATAATGAAGGCGAAATTATCAAAGCGGATAAACATCAGGGGAGGTAAACTAGGTAAAGAGAGAGTTATCGCTGAATATCCAGTTGAATTTATGTTTTCGCACCGATAACAATTATATTATTTTGGACAAAGGAATTTCCGAGTTGTCTGTTGAGGCAAAATCTCTGATAAACAAGACGGGCTTTTTTTAAAAAAAATAATATACAAAATTATCTAAACATTTAAATTTGGAAATAATTTATCGCGTAAAGTGTGCTTTTTCAAAATCGTCGCGTTAGTTCAAACATAAGTCATTTTTTATCAATTTTGAGTTAGGCATTGTTTCTGATGGTAAATTTTGTGGTGGATCGAATTCCATTGGCAGTTTAACCATATTACCAACAGAAAACGCGTTCACGATTTAGCCAACAGGTGATGCCGGATCTCCTGAAAACCTTGGAAAAATGACTTGTCCGGTGTTAGAACTAACGCGACGAAATAAACCAAATTTCGAATCGTCGCGTTAGTTCTAACACCGGATAAGTCATTTTTATCAATTTTGAGTTAGGCATTGTGTCTGATGGTAAATTTTGTGGTGGATCGAATTCCGTTGGCAGTTTAAACCCTATTACCACAGAAAACGCGTAGTTCACGATTTAGCCAACGGTGATGCCGGATCTCCTGAAAACCTTGGAAAAATGACTTGTCCGTGTTAGAACTAACGACGAAATAAACCAAATTTCTGAATCGTCGCGTTAGTTCTAACACCGGATAAGTCATTTTTTATCAATTTTGAGTTAGGCATTGTTTCTGATGGTAAATTTTGTGATGGATCGAATTCCGTTGGCAGTTTAACCCTATTACCAACAGAAAACGCGTAGTTCACGATTTAGCCAACAGGTGATCCGGATCTCCTGAAAACCTTGGAAAAAGACTTGTCCGGTGTTAGAACTAACGCGACGAAATAAACCAAATTTCTGAATCGTCGCGTTAGTTCTAACACCGGATAAGTCATTTTTATCAATTTTGAGTTAGGCATTGTTTCTGATGGTAAATTTTGTGATGGATCGAATTCCGTTGGCAGTTTAACCCTATTACCAACAGAAAACGCGTAGTTCACGATTTAGCCAACAGGTGATGCCGGATCTCCTGAAAACCTTGGAAAAATGACTTGTCCGGTGTTAGAACTAACGCGACGAAATAAACCAAATTTCTGAATCGTCGCGTTAGTTCTAACACCGGATAAGTCATTTTTATCAATTTTGAGTTAGGCATTGTTTCTGATGGTAAATTTTGTGATGGATCGAATTCCGTTGGCAGTTTAACCCTATTACCAACAGAAAACGCGTAGTTCACGATTTAGCCAACAGGTGATGCCGGATCTCCTGAAAACCTTGGAAAAATGACTTTTCCGTTGTTAGAACTAACGCGACGAAATAAACTAAGGGCTGGCCCTGACGGAGTGCCCTTAAAGAATGGACAATTTAGGAGGGGGAAGGAGGGAAAGTTTTAAGGAAAAAACGTTTTTTTAAGGTAGAAATTATCGTTCGTCTGCCCAGGGATGTCCCTCTCGCCCGTGGTGAAATTCTCCCTTCTACATACA
Source organism: Orius insidiosus (assembly GCA_014119065.1). NCBI lineage: Eukaryota > Metazoa > Arthropoda > Insecta > Hemiptera > Anthocoridae > Orius > Orius insidiosus. The sequence continues at coordinate 19,978 of JACGAQ010003966.1, read as the reverse complement.
GAAATTGGAAATTCCAAATTCGCTGTCGAGAATTTCTGTTTATTTAGGAAGATTTTGTGAAAATCGACTGAATAATTGTGGCCGTAAAGTCTTTGTCAGAAAATAGTCAAAAACGTTAAAATGCATTTGAACATCTCACCAAAAAGAGGAGAATTAACACTTGTCGTTTCGACATAACGCAGTTGAACATAAAGGAAAACTGGACCCTTTCCCCAATAACCCTACAATTGAGGGTATAACTGCTAGGACCTTATTTTCGACTTTTAATCCATTTTCCTTGAGACACCGTTCTTAAAATTCCACAGTATCTGGGCCAATCATTTTGCAGCAGCACATTCTACTAAACGAAATTTTTTTTATTATTTTTAATTAAATAACTTATTTAATAATTTTGCCTCCCCGTATCTGTCGTGACTTCGATGATTAAATTTCGTAGTCACGCATACCGGATAGGATAAACGTTTGTTGATAATTTGATTTGAAAAAATTTAAAAATGGTGATAAAAATTAATAATTTTGTAAACAAAGTCTTGTTTGCTCATAATTTTAATGGCTTAGGAAGCAATTATGATATCAGATTTTCTTAATAAAGAAAATTGATTTACAACACGTTATTGACTTGTCCGGACATGTATAACCTCCTGCGATAGTTGAAATTTTATTATCGATTATATCTCCTAAACGCCTAATCCTAGCTAAACTATTAATTAAACTAAATTAAAGAAAATTAAATTTCTACAAAAAGTGATTTAATGTATTTTACTGTCAGATTTGTCGTTTAGGTTTTTAAGCGATTTTATTGCTCAACGTTTTCTCTGGGACCACTGAACCGTTTCTTTTCTGTTTACTTTATTTTCCGGATGTCTAAATAGGCGGAACCCATTGTTTAGATGACATAATCGTTTGTTGTTTTTAGTTTGTTCTAATAACAATCGACACCGGATCAAGTTTCCCCTCCGATATCCGAAAAGCCGGTTAGCGGCTCCGAGAGTAATAACGGCAACACTGTAGAGAAACCTTTTTCTTCGTATTATTTTTCAGGTTTGTGACCTAGTGTAGATTGTCATTTTCACCGGCTTTTAAAGTGGGGAATCCTCGGGTTAGACCTTCTTGAAATCGTTAGTAGCGAATACGCTTTCGCCCGATACGCGTCTCGGTTTTTCCATGACGTTTTGTAATTTTCTTTCGTCGTAAATTCGTTCAACTTTTTTTATTAAATATTTTGTGCTCCACGGCGGATTAATTTTCAATTCTCCACAACGGTGAGAAGAATAAAGCTAAATCTTTGCTTGGCATTTTATTATATATATTACATGGGCGGATTTTGAGGGGGGGGGGGGGGGGGGGGAGGGTCGGGACTTACCCCCCGTGGCTGGTCAAGTAGTCCCTTCTCTAAAAATAAGCGTTTTCTGGTCTGAAATACCCGCTTTACCTGATTTTTGGTCATTTTCTCGATTTCCCTGCTTTGGGACGTATTCCTGGATTTTTTGGTGTAGAAACGCCAATTTTATGGGGTTTTTGAGTTTTCAACACCCTATGTATTCGGCTCTTCGTGCTTTTAACTCCCCATTTTTAGGGTTTTGGGGCGTTTTCCTAGATTTTTTGGTGTTGAAACGCCAATTGTATGGGGTGTTTGAGCTTTCAATACCATATTTATTCGGCTCTCCGAGCGTTTAACGCCCTATTTTTAGGGGTTCGGGGCGTTTTCTTCGATTTTTGGTGTTGAAACGCCAATTTTATGGGGTGTTTGAGCTTTCAGCGCCCTATTTATTCGGCTCTTCAAGCTTTTAACGCCCTATTTTAAAGTTTTGGGGCGTTTTCCTAGATTTTTTGGTGTTGAAACGCCAATTTTATGGGGTGTGTGAGCTTTCAGTACCCTATTTAATCTGTTCTTCGAGCGTTTAACGCCCTATTTTTCGGGTTTTGGGGCGTTTTCCTCGATTTTTTGGTGTAGAAACACCTATTTCATGAGTTTTTGAGCTCTCAACACCCTACTTATTCGATTCTCCGAGCGTTTAACGCACTATTTTTAGGGTTTTGGGGGCTTTTCTCGATTTTATGGTGTAGAAACGCCAATTTTATGGGGCTTTTGAACTTACAACACCATTTTAGTCGGCTCTTTGAGCGGTTTTTAAGGCACTATTTTAAGGTTTTGGGGCGTTTTCCTCGATTTTTTGGTGTTGAAACACCGATTTTATGGGGTTTTTGAGCTTTCAACACCCTATTTATTCGGCTCTTCGAGCGTTTAACGTCCTATTTTTAGAGGTTCGACGCGTTTTCCTCAACTTTTTGGTGCAGAAACACCTATTTTATAGGGTTTTTGAGTTTTCAACATCCTATGTATTCGGCTCTTCGAGCTTTTAACTCCCCATTTTTAGGGGTTTGGGGCGTTTTCCTAGATTTTTTGGTGTTGAAACGCCAATTTATGGGGTGTTTGAGCTTTCAACACCCTATTTATTGGGATCGTCGAGCGTTTAACGCCCTATTTTTAGGGTTTTGGGGCGTTTTCTAGATTATTTGGTGTAAAAACGCCAATTTTATGGGGTTTTTGAGCTTTAAACACCCTATTTATTGGTGTTAAAAAAAAAAAAAACCCTATTTATTGGGCTCTTCGAGCGTTTAACGCCCCATTTTTAGGGTTTTGGGGCGTTTTTCTCGATTTTTAGTTAAGAACTAACTAACTCGGGTGTTGTACGCGTCTTGTTTACCTGGTTTTTGGTCATTTTTCCTCAATATTCGGGCTTTGGGTCGCCATAGGAAGTCTTTCTTATCAAAGGAAGTCTTGTTTGGGGGAGGAACTTGGTTTTTGGTGACAAAAAAATCATTACTCCTAGATGGATTGAGAACACTGTATTTAAAGCATGTTAAAAAATTGTTTGGCTCAAGAATTTAGTCCGCATCTTCAATGTCCGAAGAAGTGATGTTTTTACCTTGAAAAAAAAAACCGTGAAGGTCGTTTCTGTCTTTTTTTAATGATTGCTCCGTTTTTCTTTTATCCTGCGATTATTCTTTTTATAACGATGCTCACTTAACATAAATCTTTATTTTTTACATAAATTGGAAACTCCAAGCCTCCTCAGTTTTGTGACAGAAAGATGTTCCGTCTCGACTTTAATTTAATTTAATTTTTTTGTAGGGGGGGGGGGGTCTAGGAATTTTCAGAGACAGAAAAAATTGAAATATTGGGAAATTCTGGAAAATTGAAAATCTCTTATTTTTTTTAGGTCGATTTTTTAAAAAGTTAAACTGTTTTTAAAAAAATTTTAGTACCTCTCCTAATTATTTTAAGTACCCACTCTCAAATGTGGAAAATCCAAAGTTAAAAAAAAATTATATGATGCAATTAAAATTAGTAAAATACGCTTTATAGATAATTGAGCCTCGGGGAATCTCGTAAGTAGTTGTTAACTGATTATCGTTTTATAACTTAATGGATAAAGATAATAAAAAATTTTATTGCTTAAATAAAAGATTTTATGGCTTTAAAATTTAAATGATCTAATAAATGTTCAAAAATTAAATTATTATCTGATAAATTTTTTTCATTTTTTGAGCCATAGATAAAAAAATCTGAACTTTTGACAGATCTGCCAATTTTTGCAAATTTCTAAAAAAGCTATTGTCATTTTTTGAGTTGCTACAAAAGGAAGAACCTGTAAACATTTGATGAAAATCTGATGAAAACTGCGGCCGTGACGCCCGAATGTTTTAAATTCAGTGAAAATGGCATTTTTTGGCTAAAAGACCTAGAAAAATGCCCTTAAACTGGCTTCTTTTTGGCCAAGTTGTGATAGAGGGAATAGCTCACCTGACGAGGCTTTTTAAGCCGAAACGCGTCGTGAGATACCCGTTATCACGGTCATTTTTTCCTCCATTATTGGTTAATTATTTGATAGTAAAAAAATTCGTTATATTCGATTTTTAAGCCGAATTTATGGAAAATGACCAAAAATTTTGCTAAACGTCGCTTTCACATTTCGTTTCTTTTCGGACGAAAACTGACGAACATCATTCGCAAGAATCCAAATTCTCGTTCCTACGAATACTCAGCTTTTAGTATTATTTTTAGGGAGTAGTATTTTAAACTAAAAAGCCAAGGAAAATGACCAAAAATTTTGCTAAACGTCGCTATTTAGCATTTCGTTTCTTTTCGGACGAAAACTGACGTCATTCCCAGGACTTCTGAATTTTTAAGAATGTTTATACTTATCTATAACTTATGGAATAATAATTATCTCTTTTCCCCCTCTATAAAATAATTGATAAAAATTTGTAACGTCCGAAAAACCGAAAAATATGGGAAAAAATAAACTTTTTTTAAATTGAAAAGCCAAGGAAAATGACCAAAAATTTTGCTAAACGTCGCTATTTCGCATTTCGTTTCTTTTCGGACGAAAACCGACGAACGTCATTCCCAAGGATCTCTCGTTCCTACGAATACGCAACTTTTAGTATCTTCTGAATTTTAAAGAATGTTTATAACTTATCTATAACTTATGGAAAAATAATTATCTTTTCCCCCTCTATAAAATATTTGATAAAAATTTAAATATTGTTTACATTTTAAATGTGTGTAATAATTCAGAAAATAAAAATTCAGGATGTCGTGGAGTGAAGATAACTCGGAAACTCGATATCTTCTCGAGGTAATAAAAAAATATAAACATAAAAATTTAAAAAAAGTCATTTTATCAGTCCAGCTCCCGTCGAAGAGTCGGACCGGGTTCCGTCTTATCTCGGGTGATGCTCGACACCGCCCCGCAGGTAAGAAAAAACCCGACGTGGAGGGTATCACAATAACTTCGGAAGTTAAAATCGGGACCTGCGGGAGGAATTTTTGCCTTAAAAAATTTAAAATTTTCTTTTTTTATGTTTCAGGAGACAGAAGCGAGAGGTCAAACTGGAGAGAGAAGCAAAATGGGGCTATTGAAGCTACCGATCGAGGTAATTTTTTTAAGGAAAATTCTGAAAAAATAAAAAAATTGATTTCAGACCACTAGTAAATGAAAATTTTTATTTAAAAAAAAAATTAGGCTATAAAGTTGGTAACACTCACTGCTTAGTGATCAACCCAAATTAAGGGGCTTCATTAACAGCATGCCTTTTGACTAACAAAAAAAAATGCTTTTTTTTCACAAGCTTTCCATATTCTTCAAGGAGATTGCATTGTTCGATTTTAATTTAGTTTTGTTTAATTTTTTTAAGGGAGTAATCGGTTTTGGGGTGTTTTTATTTTAAAAACTTAAGAAAAAGTCGACTACTCCCAGTGGTGGCGATGATGGAACAATGGAGTGCCCTTGGAGAAATATGGAGGCTCGTGACGATTTTCGCACTTTGAACTGTGTGGTGTTAAAAATGCACTGGTTTGGTCCGATGGCGCTACCCCGTTAGTCGCCAGGGGGGAGGGAAATCGTCCGTCGCCACCTATGAGACTCTCTGCAACCGAAGATCGAGGAAAGACTCGGGATGGTGACACTACACCCCAGCTGACCCACCCTGATGACGAGACGACCCTAAGGCAGTTGCTTATGAGGTAATAAAACATTTTATTTTATTATTCAGGGAGAATCATGATTATAACTTTTTTTTTTCGTTTACCTTTTATTTTATTACCATCTCATTTTTGCATTTTGCTATAAAGTGTAGCTCTTCACATTGAAGCTTGCATGTAATAAAATATTTTGCGACAAGTGTTTTATTACCACAATGACGCTTTACCGCAAGTAGTATATTGAGGGTATTATTCTTTTAATCCTTCAAAATCTTCGGGAAGAAATTTAATTTACTAATCTCTCAAAAGGTCGACTTATCTCTGAGGGCCAAAGATAAGAAAGGATGTTGTGGAGAGGGAAATAGTGGGGGGGAAGTGACGTCATTAAAGCTCAAACCAATCTACATCTCATCCCTTTTTAAATATTTTTGATTATAGGAGTGGTCTGAGCGTATTAAACATGAATAACTTTTATGGGCCTTTTAAAGAGCTTTCCAACGGTATAAATATCAAATAAATCGTTTAAAATTAAGGAAGTTATGGGCGATTTATGTTTGGGCAAGTTTCATCGATTATTGATTTGTGGAGGATGAATAGTGATGTGAGCATATTTAAGCTTAAATTAACTATTTTGGACTTTTAAAGAGCTTTCCAACGGTATAAATATCAAGTAAATCGGTTTAAAATTAAGGAAGTTATGGGCGTTTTAAGATTTAGGCAGTTTTGGCGTATATCGATTTTTTGAGGATGAATTAGTGGTCTGAGCATATTTAAGCCTAAATTAACTTATTTTGGCCTTTTTAAGAGCTTTCCAACGGTATAAATACCAAGTAAATCGGTTTAAAATTAAGGAAGTTATGGGCATTTTAAGATTTAGGCAATTCGGCGTATTGAGGATGAATGAGTGGTCTAAACGTATTTAAGCATATAGTAACTTTTTTTGGCTTTTTAAAGAGCTTTCCACAGTACAAATATCAAGTAAATCGGTTCAGAAGTAAGGAAGTAACAAACGTTTTAAAACTCGACATCCTAGTGTTTCATCCTTCCTATTTAACCTCCAAACTCTAACCTAACAGGGTTACCGTAAAATACCAACAGATCGCATTTGTTTGACATACATCATAAAAAATCATATTAAACTCAACCTATTTACTTTCCGACATTTTTCAATGTTCAAAATTCAAATCCATTACATACAGCTGGTTTTTTTATTGAAAAGTTGACACTTTGGGAGAGTGACTTTAAAGAAGAAAAAACATCGTAGTGGATTAAAAAAAATGAAATTAAAAAAATTATCACGTTTCCTTTGTTTTTAAGCCGAACGACACTTTTTTATGTTCGACCGCACCAAGCTCTACCCGACACCAAGTGCCTCAGGCAGATCGCCATAAAACATATGGATAGGCCATCATAGGTGTGTCTTTCTATATTTAAAGAAAAGAAAATAAAGAAACCTTTTTCCCGATCCTTTTTTAGGATCCGCATGCATTCATCTCATCCGTCATCTTTCGCTTTAGTTTCGCTTTTGTAATGAACCTTTTTTTAAAATCTATGTGCATTTTTTAAATCTGGCTAATGCGTTTCCACTTCACAATTTTCCAGCAACTTAGTTGACCCTCTGAAAAAAATAAAAAAATAAAAACATCAAGTTCGAATCATGTTCCATTAATCATCATCATGATTTCTCCCGTAACGAGGTAAACCATATTTTTTACAACCTAGAAGAGGTTGCTTTCCTATGCATGAGTCCTCAGGCGAAAAAAAAATTAGTTTTCATTTTTAAAGTTAGATTTTATAAAGTTTTTTTTTTTCGTCTGAAGGTTTAGATGGAGGAAATCTGAAGTTTCATTATTTTTGTTCGTTTTTCATTTTTCAGTCTGCAAAAGCAGGTGACAGTGATGAGCGTCAACTTGAACGCCAAGTTGGACGAGCTCCAGCGTTCAGACCGACAGCTCGAGACGACGGTCGCGCTCTGCGAAATCCGCTCGCAGCTCCAGGAGCTGACCAAGTCGGTCGAGTCGTGTCAGTCAGAAGTTTCGGAGGTTAAGCGGGACATGGTCGCGATCAAACAGGAAGTCGACACCTTTCAGCAGGTCAAAGAGCAAATCGAAGAGCTCAAAGTATTCGTCGATAGACTCGACGAACAGACTCACAGGCGAAAGCTTAGACTTCTGGAGCAGGTCCTTCAAACAAAAAAAAATAAAACAAAAAAAACTTTTAAATTTTATTCTGTATAATGATTTGATTGAGCAAAAAAAATTCTTTCCTTCTATTAAGTACATTTTTTTCTTTTTTGCAACTTAGGACAACAGAAAAGAGGTAAAAGGTGATAAATCTATAATTCCTTTTTTTAAAAATGGAAATCCACAAATAAAAGCTTTGTGATTACAGTTCACTCACTGCTCCTGTGAAAAAAAAACCTTTTCTGAGTTAAAATGAGGTTTTTCCCTCATGAAAATATGGTTTTAAAAATCCATAAAAGTCAGAATATCACCTTTCACCGAGCATTTCTCTTTCTATTGTAATATTCCGTCACCTTCACATCCGCATGTTCTTTGAATTTTAGTGCCAAGTTTGCTTTTCCTTTTTTTTGTTCAAATTCTTCAGGATTACCAATTACTCGAATCTGACTAGTTTTCCTCTCCTGGGACCAAAAGAAAAATACATTTTTCACCGTTTTCTAATATCTAACGACCGAAAAAAATCTCCAAAATTGATTTTTTCATACTTTTAAGAGCAAAAATAAAATTTTAGCCTTTTTTTCAATTACTACAGAACGCCCTTTATTTGTTCCACTGCATATTGGCTTGGGAAATCCAATTTTCACAGGATTTTCAGGCGGTTTTTCTTTTTCGGGCAAAATCTTTGTGTTTTCCTCAGTTTTTTGGCCCAGAAAACCCTTCAATTTTAGCCCTTTTCGGTTTTTCAAACTAGAAACATCAAGACTGATCTCCTTCTCAGATTTCATCATCTTCTTATCAAAAAACACCCATTTACAGTGTTTTTTAAAAATTTAAGCAATTTACCGATTATAATCTTTAATTTCATTTTTATAGTTTTAAAAAATGATTTGAAAAATGCTCAATCAAAATCGACTTAAAAACCGAGAAACAAATTGAAAACATGCATGACAAGCATGAAAATTCGATGGAATTTTTTTTAAATAAACAAAATACCTAGCATGTAATTTTTTTTTCCAGATTTTATTTTTATTTATTTTTTCCCCATTAAAAAAACAGCCTAAGGTAATTTTATTTTAATTTTATTTCATACAGGGAAAAATGTTATAAAAGGCATGTTTAGTGGGGGGGAAAAATCAATGGGTTGCTCGCAAAATTATACACTGACTTACAACACCCGATTTAGCTTCTTTTCCTTTTTTTTTTTTTTTTTTTTCTCCCATGTAAAAAATGCATGTTGCATGATCTGGGCTTTTGTGTTGTAATAATTTTTTTATTTCTTTCGTGGAAACCAAATTTTTTTTTAAATTAGTCAAGATATTCAATGAGGTTTGCTAACATAAAGTTGAGTGTTTTGACTAATTTTTTCTTTTTTGGCATAATAGACAAAAATGTTAAAAGAAAGCAGCGAATTATAGAAAATTCCAAACTCCTTTTTCCGACTTCCAAAATAATGAGAACCGAAAAGTATATTCATGAATATTATGATTATGAATATATAGTTTTTGTCAGGAAAACAAAAGGTGAGCCAAAATATCCCAAAGTTGCTTGGGAAACTGGGCAAGAAAAAATTGGGCGTAGATATTTTGGCTTTCCCTTATGTTGCCAGTGTTGTCGGTTTTAAATATTCGTTTTCCTCCGCTAATATTGAATGATTTTTTAAGCTTGCCAATTAGTTAATTAAATTGCTATAAGAAAATTTAACATTTTATTTATTTCAGGGACTGACATTCTTCCTGTCTTACACAATAATGGCTTCGATGCTCGGGATGTTCCAATTTGGGTACAACACAGGTGTCATCAACGCTCCGGAAAATGTATTTCGCAGAAACCCAATTTTTAAAACTAATTTATTTATAGAATATTGAAAAATTTATGAGGGACGTATACAGGGATAGGAATAAAGAAGATTTAAAAGAAGACTCCGCCAAGCTGATGTATTCGTTAGTCGTGTCGATATTCGCGATCGGTGGAATGATCGGTGGGTTCAGCGGCGGCGCAGTCGCCAATAAGTTTGGAAGGTAAATCATTTTCCTTAAATATTTTTGATCATAAATTTTTTTTCACAGAAAAGGGGGTCTGCTGATAAACAACATTTTGGGTATCGGCGGCGCAGCCCTTATGGCCTTCACGAAAGCATGTAGTTCGTACGAAATGCTTTTCATCGGAAGGTTCATTATTGGTGTTAACTGCGGTACGTTTTTTTTAATTTAAAAACAACTTTTATTTCCCAAATTTTAGGTTTAAACACTTCCCTTGTGCCTATGTACATATCTGAGATAGCTCCGTTAAATCTGAGAGGAGGTTTGGGAACCGTTAATCAACTGGCTGTGACGGCTGGATTGCTGATATCTCAGATTTTAGGTATAGATGAAATTTTGGGAACAGACGATGGTTGGCCTGTTCTTTTAGGTAAGAAATTATCTTATTTTACAATGTTGGAAACCATAGGCTGGACAGTTTTTGCCGTATACACGTTAGTCCCACTTCTGATATCACCTTTCCTTGCTTCCTTAGCAGGTACTCAAGGCCCACTTCTGATGTCATTGCTCTTTGATGCTTTGGTGTGGAAGTCCCACTTCTGATGTACCTTTCCTTGCTTTTGGTATGGAAATCCCACTTCTGATTACCTTTCCTTGCTACCTTATCAGTTATCAGGTACTCAAGTCCCACTTCTGATGTCACTTTTCCTTGCTTCTTTGATACAGAAATCCCACTTCTGACATCACCGTTCATTGCTTTCTTAGGTACTCAAGTCACTTGTGATGTCATTGCTCTTATTCTTTGGTATGGAAATCCCTCTTATGATGTCACCTTTCCTTGCTTCTTGGTATGGAAATCCCACTTTTGATGTCACTTTTCCTTGCTTCTTTGATATAGAAATCCCACTTCTGACATCACCTTTCCTTGCTTCCTTAGTAGGTACTCAAGTCCCACTTCAGATCTTTTGCTTCTTTCTATGGCAGTGCTTTGGTGTCCAGCCTAAGGTCAAAACATCTTACTATTCTTTTGAGCTTTCTTGTACTAAAAATAAATTGCGTTTTAGGTTTAGCTATTTGCCCCGCTGTAATACAGCTTATCCTTCTTCCAATTTGCCCCGAATCACCGAGATATCTGCTCATAACGAAACAATGGGAGGAGGAGGCGCGGAAGGCTTTAGACGGTTACGCGCCTCGAATCAAGTCGAGGAGGATATCGAGGAGATGAGGGCCGAGCAGAGGGCGCAACAGAGCGAGAATACCGTCTCGATTTCAGAGCTCATCTGCTCGCCCACTCTCAGGCAACCTCTCATCAGCATAATCATGCAGTTGTCCCAACAACTGTCAGGAATCAATGCTGTACGTACTCTCTTAATTAAACCCTCCCTTAATTATTTTTTTTTTTAAGGTTTTTTATTATTCCACGGATATTTTCATGAGCTCAGGGCTTTCAGAAGAAGTCGCTAAAGACATGACCATTGGTATCGGAGCCATCATGGTTGTTATGACTCTAGCGACTGTCCCTCTTATGGACAAAATGGGGAGACGGACTCTCCATTTGTATGGTCTCGGAGGGATGTTCATATTCTCAATATTTATAACGATCTCATTCCTAATAAAAGTAAGTTTTTATCATCAATTGTACAATATTGGCTCATTTTACTTTTAAAAACTCAAGTAATTTCCTCTTTCAATTAACCAAATTAAAATAATAACGGAATTGGCCATATCATAAAAAAATCTAAAAATTACGGCAATGAATACAAGTATTCATTTTTTTTTGCGTTATTTAATTTTTTAACGTAATTAATCACTAAGTCATAAATTTCCACCAATTCGTACTTTTTTAAAAATGAATTTCTAAGAATTTATGATAATTGTGTGGTAGGTATGTTTAGTTGTTTTTTTTGAGGTTATCGGGTTATAAATAATATAATAGTTCAATATATTTATACTAATAATTTTAAGATATTCATATTTTATTCATATTTATGAATGAATACGCCCAATTCTCATAGAAAATGAGCAATATTGTACACTTTCTTTAATCATCGTTTTATCCAATTTTTTTTGAGTTGCACTTTAATCCTAGTTTTGTATGTTTTGATGACTTTTTATTGTTTTTGGACCTTTTATTATTTATGTTTTTTATGTTTGCTTCTTTTACCCCCTGTCCTTAATTGATGGAAGCCTTCTCGAACGTAACCTGAAATCTCATTTTTGTGTAGAGTCCTTTTTATTATTTTATTATTATTTTTACTACACGGAAATGTGGAAACTATGGAAATTTCAAAATTCGTTCTGAGAGGGCTGAACAGTGTACTACGCCATTAATAGGAGTTTTTTGGTTACGTACAGGAGATGATAGACTGGATGTCGTATTTATCCGTCGTGTCGACGTTAATGTTTGTCGTATTTTTCGCGCTCGGGCCGGGTTCGATCCCGTGGCTCATAACCGCCGAGCTTTTCTCGCAGGGACCGAGGCCGACTGCGATGTCGATTGCTGTTCTCGTCAATTGGCTTGCGAACTTCCTCGTCGGCGTCGGATTCAAACCTCTGCAGGTCAGAAAACTTACACTAAAATTTCAATTTTTAGCCTACCTATTTACCAAATTCAGGCGTTTTCTTTTGCCCTTTTTCTCACGAGAGTCTCCAGACATTAGTCCTCTCTTCAATCGGCTGAAAAATCAAGGAAAACTGCAAAAAATGAAATTTGGATAAAAAATTTTAATTTTCCTCGGTTTTTATGCCAAGAAACCAATTTTTTCCCTTTATTTTTATAATTTTCAAAATCCCAATTTTTTTTAGCAAGCCTTAGATAACTACACTTTTCTACCGTTCTCTGTCCTCCTCGCCGGTTTCTGGATCTTCACGTACAAAAAAGTTCCCGAAACGAAAACAAAACTTTCGAAGAAATTTTGGTATTATTTAGAAACAACAACGGAAGGTAAGGATCCACATTTCAAGTTTTATTGTAAAAATAAATAGATTGTGTTTATTTATTTTTTTATTAAATTGTTTTATTTTTTAGTTTTTTTATTTTATTTAAGCATGAACCTTTTTTATCCTGCTGTAAAAATTTAGCCTTTTTTAAAATTCGCAAAAAAGTCAATTTTTGACAAATAGAGTAAAAGTGTCCAAAATTCTCAGGTTAAAGAAAAAAATAGTTTTTCACAATCAAAAAATTAAAAAACTTTTTTTTTAATTTTATATTTAAAGAGGAAGTTTGCGAGACAATAGACTTTACGGGTAAGTCGAGTCTAAGCATTAAGAACTGCATGGTTTTATTTTATTTTTGGTTATTTATTTTGCACGTTTATATTATTATTTTATTATTTTTTTACGAAAAAAAATATAATATACGGAAAAAAGCACATTTGCATATTAATGTGTCACAATAGCACAATATGCTAAAACACGCCTTTTAGCATAAAAAAATTAATAAGAGAAAAAAAAGCGGAGTGAGAGTTTACTTTTAGTTTTGGGGATTTTGTTTTTGGCTTTTTTTTTATGTTTTAGATAGATTTGAAGAAAAAAAAAATACCCAAAAGAAAAACAAATTAAACGTATGCATGGGATAGGCTGGCCGGGGCATCCAAGACAGACTCTTGGCAAGCTGAGTGTTAACAAAAAATAAATAATTTAAAACTCTCACACTCAGTGTTTTGATCATCTCATATTTCAGAGTTCCGACGTAACGACACCGACCCCGGACAAGGCGAAAATACTGCAAAAATTTTAATCAAAAAAACGAACATAAAAGTTCATTATCCACTTGCACCTTTCTTTTTTCCACTGCTTTTTACACTATGGGCAATGTAAGAGCTTTTTTTTTTACCATAAAAGAGTGTTTTTTGGCCTCATTTTGGGTGGGTTTTTTTTCTTGTATTTCTTTTGTCGGCCTTATTGTATAAATTTGAATAGTTAAGTGCCTGCCATAAAAATTGTAAAAAAAAATTAAAATTTTTTCCTCTATGTAGTAAAATGTGTTTTTAAAAAAAAGGGTGTGTAATAATGTAAAAAAAAAAGAAAAAAAATTATTTAGAAAAGGAGGTGTGCTACCTTTGTTTACAGGAGCACGCTTAACTGTGTGAATTCATTAGAGCAACGATTCGCGACGACCGAGTACTCGATGGCGAACCCTCTCCTCATTCATGTAAGCATTTTCGTGGAAAATCGTGAAATCAAAAAAGTGGACTTCGAACCCTTTGTCTGTGTTATAGTGCTTTTGAAAAGACTTGAAAGTTTGTAGAAACATTTTTTGTCCTGTGTTTTCGATGTGATAGATTAACCCCGTCGATATTCCATAGAGTTCATGCATTACAGGTTATCATGGTTGTCTCTGATTTTATTGGAGGAAGTCCAAAAAACTACTAAAAACGGGATTCGTCATTTGGCAACACTGATGATGACGTCATGAACGCTCCTCTAAACCGTTCTTGAGTAGTTCCAAACGATCCCCACCTCTGATAAAATCAAAACTGCATGATAATTCCCAGCATGTCATAAATTGTTTAAAAAACCCTCTTTTTTCCTCCAATGTACAAAGTGCCTTTAATCCTTTTATTATTTTGGCCTTAATGCATGTTAGAAGCTCTGCAGCATGAACCTAGTCCCCATCTCATTTTAAAAAAATGCACTTATTTAACAGAAAAATACCTTTTTATTTTAAAAAACGATGTTTGTGTAAAACAGTGGTGTGCCCGTGTGAGAGAAGGATGTTCCTAACAGAGAATAAATACAGAAGGCATTCGTCGTTCATATCAGTGCCAGGTATGCTCGTCAAAAATGAGCAACAGAGCACCATGAATCTAACACCGCTTCTCTCACATCAAAATGCATGTGGGATCCTTTTATTTCCTGACAAAAGCACGTTTTTTTCCACACAAAACGCCATCTTTCCTTTTTTCCACCAATCCAAGCCCGGTATAAAAAAGTTTTGATCGCCAATAACACAAGGCACAGTTTGAAAAATAAACGAACCATTGATAACCTTGTAGTTTATGTTGGGGCGCTGAAGTTCCTGTAAGCGGTGAACCTTAATTTAACCTCCTGCGATAGCGGATAGACTGACGAAGCCACTCTGTCCCAAAAGCACGCAAAAACTATAATTTTCAAATATTTCTTCTCCGCACATGGCACAACAGTAATTTTAAAAAACTTAAGAACCCAAATATTTGAAAACGCTGGATTTATAATCTAGGCTGGAAAGCCGATAACCTATGTTCAAATTCCGGGAGCGACAGTGAACCTTACTTTAACCTCCTGCAACAGCGGATAGCCAAGGGCTCACAGTTCACGTTTTTCAATGTGGATGTTTTCGAATAGAAGGGTTTTAAGAAAAAAAGTGAAATGGGTCCTGAGATGGAAGGAGGGCGAGGAGAGACGCGTCGGCCGCCTGAGCTTTCGAGGGAGAATAACAAGAAGCAACAAAAGTACTCGTCACGTCTGACGGATCCCAGGGGTCAACATTGTTAGCGGACTTGTTATACCACATCTTGTTAAGTCCAAACATCTTTGTTTACAATTCGTCTTCCTGCTTATCCTTGTTAGAGGAAAAAACCGATTGATTCCGTCGATACTTTTCTTAAACCTTTTCCACCAAATGGTCTTGAATATTTTTAGTAGGTAAAAAAGATATGATTAGTTCTGACGTTTTCTCAGCCTTCGAGATTATTTCCATAATCGAACAAACGTAGGTAAATGTGGGAACAAAAAAAGGAAAATGGGAGTGAAAGATGATACTGGTGCCTTAAAAAGAGAAGCGTGAATGGTCGTTGAAGGGTCCTCGGGGCGGCTTTTATAGTTTAGAGTTTCTCAGGACGCCCGAATTTTGATCGCGTTACGCGGAGGCGTTTCGGGAAGACGTCATCCCGTATAAACGAGTAAAAAATTGTGAGAGGGTGAGAAAACCAAGAGTGAAGGAGAAAGGCAACCAGATCGAGTGCGGGAGCGACAAAGAGAAAATTGAAAGAAGTCTGCCGTTGACAGGTTGAGTGGTACTTCTTAGACTGGAGTGGGGTTCACCCTTTTTCAAAACCGCCTTATTAGATTCCTCAACGGCACAACAGCATCCGTGCCAATTAAGGTACCTATATGTAAAAGGGAGGAAAAAATCGCGTTTAAAATTTCGATCAAAAAATTGAAAGAGCGTTCCAATTTAGGTTAAGTCGTGCAGTCTTCAATCATTGATCACTGAGAGGTTCCTAAAATGGGAAACTGCAAATCATTAATATCCTGTTTTAGAGGGAACGGTTTTATCTTTCCTCCCAAAGGTAAGTAAGAGTTCTTCTTAGGTTTGTATGGTGGGCAATAACCGTCTCCTTTAATCTCAAGCATCTAAACGTGACAATTACACGTGTCAGCCGTTTAAAAGGGTCTCCGCGCATGTTGGAAGTCGTTGGAGATCCTACGATTACGGAATTCCAAAACAACGTTCTACTTCCAAAACAAGAAACATTTTTTTTTTTTCACCGACCAATTTTTCCTCTAAACACAAATATTCGATTTAGCTTCACAAATGGTGGGTGACAAGCGGGGAAAAGTAATTTCCCTTTGAAGGCGCAGAAATCTTTTGTAAATCCTTTAAAAAAAGGTAACCTCAACATGGGATTTGACATATAAAGTATGTATTGATTAAATAAATATAAGGATAACAAATAGCACTTTGAAGGCTCAGCTGCGTATTAAAATTCCTTCCACGTTATTTGGTATTATGAACCTCCTTGAAGTGATCTGTTCCTTCAAATAAAAGGAATCTTTAAATTTCCCTGCGTTTTTTAAGGTAGTTATTGAGGCACCTTAAGGAGCACTTTAATGCGGTGGCGCCCGCGGCGGTGAGCTTTAGGGAATCAGTTTGTTTCCGGCTTCCCGCTGTGTCTACTAAATCTCTCGGAGATAAGGGCACAGTGGAAAGATAGTAATGATTTGATAGAGGGAATAGTTCACCTGACGAGGCTTTGTAAGCCGAAACGCGTCGTGAGATACCCGTTATCACAGTCATTTCTTCCTCCGTTATTGGTAATTGTAAAATCAAGCTCCTTGTGGAATAGACAAGCATTAAAAATTAGAATTTAGCAATTTTTTCACTGTACCCGGTGAGCTTTTCACTGAAAAACACTGAAAACGGTGGCGCCCGCGGCGGTGAGCTTTAGAAAAACAGTTTGTTTCCGGCTTCCCGCTGTGTCTACTAAACCTCTCGGAGATAGGGGCACAGTGAAAAGATAGAATCGATTGTGATAGAGGGAACATCTCACCTGACGAGGCTTTTTAAGCCGAAACGCGTCGTAAGATACCCGTTATCACAGTCATTTCTTCCTCCATTATTGGTAATTGTAAAATCAAGCTCCTTGCGGAATAGATAGGCTTTTAAAATTAGAATTTAGCAATCCTTGATTTTCTCCTAACAAAATTAAAAGGGATGCTCATGGTATTTTTTGGGTTAAGGAAGGATAGCTTCAAGGAATGCATGAAATTGAATGTAATAATTGCTTGAAAGTGAATATTTTGGTTTGAAAATTCAACAAGTTATATTCAGTGCTAAGGTAGGTACTTGAACTCATTCCCTGTGCAATACCCTTCGCCATTAGGCGAACCCTAATGAAGCAGTATATCAACCCCAAGTCTGTTATGAATACGATGATAATGTAAAACTGTTTCTGGAGGCCCGCCGATGATAAACGAGCTACTCAGTGTAATTGGGTGTACCCGCTCCTCTTCCCCTCCGAGCCGCCCCCTTCAACCCCCGTCTGAAATATCGCCGCCTCCGCCGTCTCACAATTACAGCCCTTCATTCATCATCCCCGAAACTCTCGTCTACTACGGAGAAGATGCAATTATTCAACCTCTAATAATTTCATTGACTTTAAACTCCCCTTCTGATAAGACTTAATAATACAGATAACCATCACTTTTTCCTCCCCTTTTACATAAAATAAAATGATTTCACTCCCTCGTTTTTATCCAAACATTTTGTTTTATTATTTCGCACCCTCTATACAAACTCTTGAATTATAAATTACATTTCAAGCTTTAAATGTAGTCATTAAACTTCAACCCGTATAAATGCATTTTATGCTATAAAATTGTTAAATTACAATTGAGAGGTTAAAATGGGAATGTCGGAATTCCAAACTACTTGTTAAGCTTTACCTTAAAAATTATAAAAGCCTTTCTAACCGGCTCCGTGGCTGGGGGTTCAGTCTCTGACTCACACCACGGAAGACCGGGGTTCGATCCCAGGTTGGGTATAGGGATTTTTGGTTGGAAGTAAATTCCAATTAAAAATATCCCTCTACAAAATCTGTGGATAATTTAGTTAGGCCACTACTCTGGTAGTTGGCCCCAAAAGGGCGCCATGGCATTATGGCGAAAGCCCCCGCCTGGGTCTGATCCCCTCCCCCTTTGTAACAAGCCCTGGGCTTAATACAATTAAAACAAAAAAAGAGTAGATTGACCAATAGTAAGAGTAAGCCTCTTGCTCATTGGTCATATCTACTTCTTTTAAAAAAAAAAAAAAAAATAAAAGCCTTTCTAAAATTATAAAAATAGCTTGTCAGACATTTCTTTATTGCATGAGTGATTTGTCCGGAGTATAAATATGGAAGTGATTTTTTTAGAGCATAATCGTCAGTTGCATTCCGAAGTCAAAGTGCGTAAATCAGAACGATGTAAAAAGCTACCGAGGAGATCGACGTTAAAGGCAGTCTAACGGACAGAACCATATCGGGCTACTTGTTAAAATGACCTGTAACTGTCGTGTTGGGCAAAAAAATCATAACGCATTATTTTTCTAAGCTTCCTGTATAAAAAATATGGAGCTGAACTCAACTGGAAATTACTCAGAGCAGCGCAATTTAATTTTTCATCCCTGCTGCCGAAAAAAGAAGTATGAAGGTAGAGAAATTAAAAGTCATCGCTCAGCTAAGCCACATGCAGCGGGCGCGAACACCCTTTTCTCTCTCGCACATCCCCCACAATAAATTTTATTAAATATAAGGACTATTTGGTAAAAATTTGGTGAAGACTCGACACATTGTTCGGCCGTAGCGCATTTAAATAAACTTTTGACTGCAGATCTCCGCCATTTTTGAGATTTTTCCAAATCTCAATACTTTCAAGATTACTACAAAAGGGAGGTTCTATGAAAATTTTTTGAAAATTTTAAACAGTTCTAGCTATACTGGGTGTCCCAGCTATACTGGGTGTCCCATATATAAAGGATGTCCCAGCTATACAGGGTGTCCCACCTATACTGGGTGTCCCATTTATACAGAATGTCCCAAAAATATGAAAATCCAGGGTGTTCGAGATATACAGGGTGTCGGAGATATGCAGGGTGTTCGAGAACTACAGGGTGTCCCAGCTATACGGGTGTTCGAGATATACAGGGTGTTCGTCATATACAGGGTGTCCCAGCCATACAGGGTGTCCTACAGGGTGTTCGAGATATACAGGGTGTCCCAGCTATACAGGGTGTCCTAGATGGAAAGGTTGTCCCAGCCATACATGTCCCAGCTATACAGGGTGTCCCAGTTATACAGGGTGTTTGAGATATACAGGGTGTCCCAGCTATGCAGGGTGTCCCAGATATACAGGGTGTCCCATATATACAGGGTGTCCCTGATATACAGGGTGTCCCTGATATACAGGGTGTCCCTGATATACAGGGTGTCCCAGCTATACAGGGTGTCCCAGCTATACAGGGTGTCCCAGATATACAGGGTGTCCCAACTATACAGGGTGTCCCAGCTATACAGGGTGTCCCAACCATACAGGATGCGCATTTAAATAAACTTTTGACTGCAGATCTTCGTCATTTTTGAGATTTTTCCAAATCTCAATACTTTCAAGATTACTACAAAAGGGAGGTTCTATAAAAATTTGTTGAAAATTTTAAACAGTTCCAGCTATACAGGGTGTCCCAGCTATGCAGGGTATCCCAGCCATACAGGGTGTTTGAGATATACAGGGTGTCCCAGCTATTCAGGGTGTCCCAGCTATACAGGGCGTTCGAGATATGCAGGGTGTCCCATATAAACAGGATGTCCCAAAAATATGAAATAGCTGCTTTTAAGTGTTCCGGGAAAATCTCGCGATGGCTGGCACCACGGGCAACCTTTTTATTTATGAATTTTCCTCTTAGGGGTTAGGAAAACCCTTTTTCCAAATGCGTTGAAGGGTATCACAATACCTCTTCTTTGAGGGAGTTAAATTAGCCTAGAACGTACCTTGAACAAATTTAGTCGACATTCAAATTTTTGAAAAAAAAAAAAAAAAAAAAAAGCATGACGTTTATTTAAGGCAGATTTGAATTCAGACAGGATGAA
>JACGAQ010003965.1:0-21615 GCA_014119065.1 Orius insidiosus | reverse complement strand
TCTGGACAAAAGGAAAAAAAATCCCACATCCAGTTGTTCCTAGTGATATAAGTTAAAAGAGTTTTTAAAAGATAGATAACAGACAAAAGATGGCTACTTTCTAGTAGAGTAACAAAAAGGTTATTTAGGTAGTAAATACATATCTCCGTACAGAGAGAAATGTATTTTTTTATGTACATACAAGAACAAACGTGTTAGAGAGAACAACGGTTAGAGAAGAGAATTCGGGGGAAAAAATGTGAGGAAAAAAGGGGTTGATTCATGGTTCTTTATTTCACTGACAGACGACCCACTTACAGATTTTTATCTTTTAGAAACAAAACGAGTTTTTTAAAAAAAATTAGTGTTGAATCACAAAATTGGAAAAGGGTGAATATCTGTTGCATAATTCGTAATCGGAGATGTCAAACTAGTGACAGCAGTAGAAAAAATGGATGAGAAATATTTTTCTTTTGGCAAGTTTGACATGTTTGTCTCCTATTTCCTTTCAAAGCTGTTTAATTGGCCCCGAACTCGATATTCGAAAGCGAACCTGTCCCCCTGGGTTTGAATATAATCCCGATAAGAGGGAATTCGTGTTTAATCCGAATCCCTGAATTTCTGTGAACAATAGATGGGAGAAAGGTCGGATTTTAGGCTCGCTATTTCATGAGGGGGGTTTTCGAGAGTTATCCGCTTTAATATACCGTAATAGGGTCGAGTGTACATTTTCAAATGTGCGGAGTAGCTTAAACTCCTCTACAAAACGGCCCCGAAAGACTGAACAATTTACCTTATTTTTAACAATTATATGGGAAATATTCTGAAATGGAAATACGTTGTGTGGAAGGTGTTTTGCATGTTATCATTTTGACGAAACGGAAATTGGAATCATCACGAACCCCCGATGTATCTCTCGTGTATGCATGAAGTGTCGATTTCTCCGTATTCTCGGTGCATTACCTTCCCTAGACTGC
Organism: Orius insidiosus; assembly: GCA_014119065.1. Classification (NCBI taxonomy): domain Eukaryota; kingdom Metazoa; phylum Arthropoda; class Insecta; order Hemiptera; family Anthocoridae; genus Orius; species Orius insidiosus. The sequence continues at coordinate 20,659 of JACGAQ010003965.1, read as the reverse complement.
ACATCGACTAAAGCTTTAAGCCCGGATTAACGTCGGAACCAATCACCAACGTTGACATTCCCTCATCCCCTAATTTACGCTCGATTATACATTTTCAAGTTTTTATAATTAAAAAATTACTGCACTCTCTTATATCCCTTTCTGAAGCAGCAAAAACATATTTGCCACCGTGCATTAAAAGTTATATATTAATTAAAACTTAATTAACGAGATACACCTGGCGTTCAACTATCTAAAACAGAACAATAAAACGGAATTAAAAGCTATTTCTGAAAAGTGTTTTGATGACATAATTTTTGTTCAGAAAAAAACTCCACAATTACAGAATTTACGGATTTATTTTTAGGTATTCTAGAGATCGCAGCACATTTGTTCCTATTTATTTAAGTATTTCATTATTGCAGTTTACATGGGAACTTGTTTTACTTTTTCACTGTTTTTCGGCTTGGAGCCCGAAGAAAACGCCTGAAAATACGATAAAACGTGTGTTTCTCCAACTAAATAACTTGATAAACGCCCGAAAATGGGACTACAGGGTCTGATCCAGAAGTAGTAGGACTGATTTTCTGTAGCGCGAACGGAGCGTCGTAGGGGGGAGCGGCTTTTTGGATGTTGTTTAGGAGACATTTGGGAGCACACTCATATTTTTTTCAGCCGCTTGGGGGCAGTAGTTGAGACAGTACGTAAGTTCCTGTGAACCTCTACAGTGTGACCTCGTCGAAGCCCGAGATGGAGAAAAATAATTTATAGGACTAATGGCTATTAAAAAAAAACTAAAGCCGTGAGGTAAAAAATTCTTTAATAATCTTCAAAATAACACCCTTCCGCTTCGCTACACAGCTTATAACGCCTTTTCCATTCATCAAACGCCTTGGAGAAGTCTCAGGGATGGTGTTCAGAACCTCGGTCGTAGCGTCTTGAACCTCCTGGATTAACCCGTAACGGTGTCCTCTCTTCGTCCTGACTTCTCTCCGCCGCGCCGGACTTTTCCTGTTCCCCCGAGTGAAAAGAGTTCTGAATGAATACCGTTACGGATCAATCCAGGAGGTTCAAGACGCTACGACCGAGGTTCTGAACACCATCCCAGAAGACTTCTCCAAGGCGTTTGATGAATGGAAAAGGCGTTATAAGCTGTGTAGCGAAGCGGAAGGGTGTTATTTTGAAGATTATTAAAGAATTTTTTACCTCACGGATTTAGTTTTTTTTTAATAGCCATTAGTCCTATAAATTATTTCTCTCCATCTCGGGCTTCGACGAGGTCACCCTATAGAGGTTCACAGGAACTTACGTACTGTCTCAACTACTGCCCCCAAGCGGCTGAAAAAAATATGAGTGTGCTCCCAAATGTCTCCTAAACAACATCCAAAAAGCCGCTCCCCCCTACGACGCTCCGTTCGCGCTACAGAAAATCAGTCCTACTACTTCTGGATCAGACCCTGTACAAGGCTAGCAGAACGTAGAAAACGCATAAAAATATGATGAAACTGGTGTTTCTAGACCCAAAGACCCTGGTATACGCCCAAAAATGGTACTTCTGGGATTGGAGACCGAAGAAAACGCCTGAAATAATGATAAACTGGTGTTTCTACACCCAAAGACCATGGTAAACGCCCGAAAATGGGGCACAAGGCTTGGAAAACGAAGAAAACGCCTAAAATATGATAAAATCGGTGTTTCTAGACCCAAAGACCTTGGTAAACGCCGAAAAATGGTACTTCTTGGCTTGGAGACCGAAGAAAACGTCTGAAATAACGATAAACTGGTGTTCTACACCCAAACACCGTAAACACCCAAAAATGGTACTTCTTGGATTGGAGACCGAAGCAAACGCCTAATAGTACCATAAAACTGTGTTTCTAGACCCAAAGACCATGGTAAACGCCCAATAATGGTGCTTCTCGGCTTGGAGCCCGAAGAAAACGCCTGAAAATAAGATGAAACTGGTGTTTCTACACCCAAACACCGTAAACATTCAAAAATGGTACTTCTTGGCTTGGAGACCGAAGCAAACGCCTGAAAATACGATAAAATCGGTGGTTCTAGACCCAAAGACCATGGTAAACGCCCAAAAATGGTGCTTCTCGGCTTGGAGACCGATGAAAACGCCTGATAATACCATAAAACTGGTGTTTCTAGACCCAATGACCATGGTAAACCCAATAATGGTGCTTCTCGGCTTGCAGACCGACGAAAACGCCTGAAAATAAGATGAAACTGGTGTTTCTACACCCAAAGACCATGATAAACGCCCAAAATGGTGCTTCTCGGCTTGGAGACCGATGAAAACGCCTGATAATACCATAAAACTGGTGTTTCTAGACCCAAGACCATGGTAAACGCCCAATAATGGTGCTTCTCGGCTTGCAGACCGACGAAAACGCCTGAAAATAAGATGAAACTGGTGTTTCTACACCCAAAGACCATGGTAAACACCCAAAAATGGTACTTCTTGGCTTGGAGACCGAAGCAAACGCCTGAAAATACGATAAAATCGGTGGTTCTAGACCCAAAGACCATGGTAAACGCCCAAAAATGGTGCTTCTCGGCTTGGAGACCGATGAAAACGCCTGATAATACCATAAAACTGGTGTTTCTAGACCCAATGACCATGGTAAACGCCCAAAATGGTGCTTCTCGGCTTGCAGACCGACGAAAACGCCTGAAAATAAGATGAAACTGGTGTTTCTACCCAAAGACCATGGTAAACACCCAAAAATGGTACTTCTTGGCTTGGAGACCGAAGCAAACGCCTGAAAATACGATAAAATCGGTGGTTCTAGACCCAAAGACCATGGTAAACGCCCAAAAATGGTGCTTCTCGGCTTGCAGACCGATGAAAACGCCTGATAACACCATAAAACTGGTGTTTCTAGACCCAAAGACCATGGTAAATGGTGCTGCTTCTCGCCCATGGTTCTCCGATTCAGTTGGTTGCCTGTAGAAGATTGTTTTTTTACCCTAACCAGAGGCGTTCGCCATCACTTAGAACTAAAAAGTAACTAAAAATTGCCTCTATAAGTTCTTCCATGGTCTAAGATAACGACCTTTATCAATGACCCAACAAGCTCTTATAATTATAAACCACAAATTCTTCATGAATATTTTCTTATTAATAAAAACTCCTTCTATAATATATAAATAAAATTTTTAATTGGAGGAAAAGTTTAGAAGTAGGTTGGAACTTTTATAATGTGATTATATTTTTTTCCTCATCGTCAACTTTTGGAAGTTACGGCTTTTTTTTTTCCTTTTCGCCATCCCGTGTTTTTCCACCCTCGTTATCTTTTTTAGCTGTTTTTCCTCCCTCCACTCTCCCCCACCCCTTTCGTTCTTTATTAGAATGTGAAAAGAATATTGGAAAGGATTCAAAAATCTGTCCGGAGAAGTATGTAGCAATTAGGGTACAAGACAAAATCAATTCTGCTCGTTTTAAACGGATAAAAAGAGGGAGGGCTTGAAACGTTGCCAAAATAATATCAACTCTGACGATTCGGTTTGAAAAGAAGATTGAATATAGCGGTTTTTCGAACCAGAAAATCACTTGGATTTGCATAAAAGATTTTTCCGACTAATTTTCCCGAATATCGATTCTCCAGCCGCTACACCTATATTTGGGATGTCATTTCTTATTTAATTTTACACATTCATTCAATTTTACACCAAGTAGGATCGCGGGACGGCCCTACAATTAACTCCCCAATTCAGCAAAAATGGTTGGCACATGGGATGTCGTTTTCAGGTGAAGAAATTAAATAAGTGGCCTCTTATAATTTCGAAGATCACCGCCTGAAAAGCTCATAATAATACCCTCAATAGCTTCCTTTCCTTCGTAAAATTCGATAAAAATGTGATCTTATAAGAATGTTCTAAGTCTTGCTGTTATTAAATTCCATTTTAAAAAAAGCGGGTATAAAATTGAAAACTTGACTTTTAGAACCTATTGAATGTAATTGAAAACTTCAATTAGGAAGTGAGGTTTAATTTAAATACGAGAATTAAATGCGATTAATCCGTTGTAGGAGGGTCCGGTGACCTTATGAAAGATCTCCTCTCTCACTAAAGTGATAATTGCCCGAGTACTAATGAGGGGTTTACCTCGGGAGCATCGTTTTGATGAATGCCGGCGCTTAATGAAACCCTCCGAGCACTCAGGAGACCACTTCAGGACACTTTCACAATACAACGTCCAATTCCGGATAAACACGGCGTAAAATAAAAATCTTTAAAAGGCTTAATACAGCAGGAAAGTAGTTTTTCATCCTGAAAAGTCGAAAGGGTTGAGGGGAAAAAAAGTGTTCGTTAAGTTTCACCTCGAGCTACTCGACTTCATTACACACACGTCTCCTCTTTCTAATCCTCGTCCCTCCCGACGTCATTCCCCAGCTATTTTTCTCTCTCTTCCACTCGCGCGTCTTATGGATTATTCAAATCCCCCAACCGCACCCTGAGAGGGCTCAGGGGAAATGCGAGACGGAAAAAGGAAGAGAAAAAAAATTCCCCGAAACCCAACTCTTTGAGAAAATACAATTTTATTCAATCTTCACTGATTTAGGGGTAGTTTTTAAAATGGTCATCTTTTTTCACGCTTTTTATCTCATAAGATCATCCTAACACATAAAAAATATCCCATTTTTAAATAAAATTACCTACAAAAGGTCCGGTTACTAAAAAAAATTCTTCTGGGATGAGATAAGACACTCTGTAAATCCTGGCAGTTCCGACATTATCTCACTTCCGTTTTTCTCGACACTCTTCATAACTTTATAGAGAGAAAAAAATTTTATGAACTATTTTTTTCCCCGAACCTATTCTTTTGATGAAATTGAAATATTTAATCAAAATCGGCTTAGCGAATCGGATTAGTGCATTTTAAAAAACGGGGGTGTGGGAAAAATATTCGAAAATTCAGGCTTTTAATATTTTAATATGGAAACCAGATGTCGATAATTCTGACTAAAAATAGTGTTCTCACTAACTAGGTGATACAATAGGTGGGGGTCAAATGAAGTGAATTTTATTCCTACCTGCCTTATACATAAAGCCTAGCTAGATTTTTGGAGAAAAAGAAGAGAGGATAAAAAACAAGGAAAAATTCCACCTGAAAAGGACTATTTGATCGAAAACGGTTGTTGAATATCCGGTTTTTGTCATTTTTTTCCTCATTTTCTATTTGCGATATTAAATTAATTTAACCTTTTTCCTCATTTTCTGTTTTCAATATTAAATTAATTTAAGGGGATATGAGGGTTTAGGTTGGTTGCTTTGTACATAATATTTCGTTGTGAGCAACGGTTTTCGGTTTTTCCCTTCTATCTTGGAAATCGTCGCTCAAACGAAAAAATGTCCAAAATAAAAGTTGTAGCTACAAAAATTTACTACATAAAATATCTTATTAATTTTTCCGTCAGAGCAATTTTTTAGGAGATATGAAGGTTTTAAGTTTTCAGACAGGCTCTGTAGGATTATTAGTACTCATAACTCCTTAAATATTGCTCTTACGCAAATAATGAATAAATAAATTTTTGTAGGAAATCTTTGTACCTACAACTTTTACTTAGAAATTTTTTTCGTTTTGAGCGACGGTTTCCGAGATAGAAGGGAAAAACCGAAAACCGTGCTCACAACGAAAAATTTGCAAAGCAACTCACTTAAGAACCCTCATATCACCTTAAGTATTGCTCTGACAAAAAAACCAATGAATTCTTTTTTGTAGGGAATTTCCGTAGCTACGACTTTTACTTATGACATTTTTTCGTTTTGAGCGACGGTTCCGAGATAGAAGGGAAAAACCGAAAACCGTTGCTCACAACGAAAAATTTGCAAAGCAACTCACTTAAGAACCCTCATACCTCCTTAAGTATGCTCTGACCAAAAAAACCAATGAGGTCTTTTTTGTAGGAAATTTCCGTAGCTACGACTTTTAATTTTGAAATTTTTCGTTTTGAGCGACGGTTTCCGAAATAGAAGGGAAAAACCGAAAACCGTCGTTAACAACGAAAAATTTGCAAAGCAACTCACTTAAAAACCATCATACCTCCTTAAAAAAAGTTTAAACAAATAAATCTTAGTAACAATTATTGGTTATACATTTTTTAAACTATTGGAAACTGTTTTTTTAAAACATAAAATCGGTTTCGAGTTTGATAGAGGATTAGTCACGTATTTCGGATAAAAAATAGACGAATAAGAGAAATGGCAGATGCTAAACCCGCAAAACAGATCGGTCGTGCGGAATGGTTGTCGAAATGAACAAAATTGTTTTCTACAATCCCAGTGAGTAAAATAAATTAAGATATTCTACTTTCTTGAAAAGAGTGAAAGAAAAATAAAAGATGGGTAGCTTGCGTGTTTTAAAGCCTTCTGTAAATCAAGTGGAGCGAATCATTTTTAAGGGGGAAAAAAAGGAATTAGGAAACTTGGATTTTGTGGAAAAGAATCTGGAAAAAAGGCTTCCGTCAAGTGGTTGACAATCTGTGGACAAATTGAGAAAAGTGACTCCGGCAACTCCCACATATCCTCGAGATAACAGCCTGATTAGAACTCCACCATAACTCGCCCGCCCACATCTCGTAATACTTTAAGCTCGACCTATTTTTCCATTTGCTCAAATAACGGGGGAGACAGGGGGAAAAAAAAAGTCTCCCGTTTTCATATCCGGGTCGACGAATCCACACAAAAACGAAATTTCCGGGTTTTTCGCCCCAAGTTTTTAAGTTTTAAAGAAACTGAATCAAGGATTTTCTTTTTAAACAAGATTTTGAACAGGTTTTTACTAATATTATATAAGGGAGAAGGGTCTAAAAAAATCCATGGATTGAGGAATTTTCCGTTAAATTGACTTAACGGGTTCGGTCAGAATCCCTGCTTTAATAAAAGCTCGTATCGTGCGAGTAATCGAAAAATGTTCGAGAACGGACAATCTCTTTTTTCCTTCTTTTTATCCGTCTCGGGCCTTCCAAAGATCCCTTCCATACTCGACGTTTGATAAGCTGATTTTCTTTTCCCGATCTCGAAATATCCTTTTGTCAATACATTTCTCAAATCCGTTAGAAATTCACCAACTTTTATTACAAAACTTCCGAAAAATCGTATATTTCCCTTTTCCTGTATTAAACCTAATTATATTTTTCGCTTCGGAGGAAAGCCAATTTTAGCGTTTATAGCTCGCATCAAAGCCGTGATTATCGTTCATGAGGATTCATTGTCATTTTATTCCACAATAGGGATAAAGTTCAAATTTATTAACTTCATTTACAAATTTAAATTGCTTTAAAAAAGAATCATTAAAATTCCAACTCTTTAAGCATTTTGTTAAGAAAATGGGACCTGGCGAGCGCTAAAAATGAGACAGCGTTTTGAAAAACAGAAAAGCCTATTTAAAGCTAATAATAATAATAATAATAATAAAATGCTTTTTTATTTACACTTATTTACACAACAGAAAAAAAAAATGATTTTTTAAGCATAAAGACATGGATATTATACTATATCCGTCTGTCAGTCTCGGCCTTTCAAAAGAAAGAGAAAAGAAAAAGAAAATAAGATAAATCAAAAATTAGACACTGTGTAAAAAATGAAATAAAATAAAATAAAAAAAATACCTATTCCAGGAATTCATATCGGTAGTTCCACGCCTCTTTTACGAATTGGACAAATGTTTTGGGATCGTGACCATTTAAAAGATTTATAATTTGGCCCCTCTCCATTTGAAATGACCCTAGGTGAAGCCGACGTAACTCGCCTAGATCGTGCACTTACCGAGGAAGTGAAAACGTCCTCAACCTCACCGGAGCCACATAGCCGACAAATTCCTCCCCCGCTTTCCTGAAAATTACGCGCCTTAAAATCGTTTAAATAAAGAACCCCTGCTCGACACTTGAGCAGCCACGAGAGACTAGAACGGTCCATTTTCATAAAATTAGGTTTCTCTAAGTTAAAAAGACAATTAAACTGTAAATCCTTATAGAGTGAGGTCGACGAGGCCAAACCCTGGCATTTTCGATGAAATTCTTCCTTCACCGATTTCAACATTTTTTCACAAAAATTGCTCCACCCATCCAGATTGTTAAGTGTCAGATCGAAATCGACACCATACTTGAAGCTAAGGCTCTTCCAACCAGCAAACCATGACAAATCCTGCTTGACAACTTCTTCACACGTTGCTCGAGCGAGCCTTGCCGTCTCCGACCCAAAGTTTTCATTATAAATTCGAAATGGAGACGAAGAGTAAAAACAAAAAGAAGGTCTACAGAGGTCTCCAGGTATAGGATATGACTTGGAGTCTGTTGGGGGAGACCAAACAACCTTTTTACAAAAAATTTTTGTATTTTTTCCACCTCCTCAAAATACATATATCCCCATACTTGGCAACCATAGCAGAGTATTGATCTACATACAGCGTTAAAAATCCGAAATGACGCTTCCAACGGTACCAAGCGATTACTAATTAGCGAAGACCAGGTTATATTAAGAGCAGTCTTAGCAGCTGTTGTTTTTTCCCTAAAATGTCTGCTGAAGGTCAATTGAGGTGTCAGAGTGATTCCTAAATATTTGAAAGAGTTAACCACCTCAATACGTTCCCCTTTGTAGAACCAGCGGTCAGAGCTCTTAAGTCGCCCACCCCGCCTGAAAACCATTACTTTCGACTTGCTCAGGTTGACTCTCAAATTCCACTGATCACAATACCTCTCCAGCGCCTGAATATTCTTCTTCAACCCAAAAGCACTATTAGAAACCATCACCACGTCATCCGCGTACATCAACATTTTATATTAACATTTCCTACCTGCACGCCATACTCCATGTATCCAGGAAGATCGTCTAAGAATAGTGAGAATAGGCTAGGACTCATTAAACAACCTTGTCTTACTCCGCAACTCACTTCAAAAAACTCCGAGACCCCATTCTGCATTCTAACACTAGAAACAGAATATCGAAACAAGGAACGAAGTACCTCAAGAAACTTATTAGAAAAGCCCATGTTAGCTAACTTGTAAAGAAGATTCCGCCGATCAACACTATCAAATGCTGCTTTGAAATCTACAAAAAAACAATAAACTTTCTGTTTGGGTTTACTAAGTGTTATACGAATAATGTTTTTCAGGGTCAGGATACAATGACAAGTAGACAAACCTTTCCTAAATCCCATTTGCGAATCACCTAAAAGACCTTCTTGATTAATAAACAATTCTATTCGCCGAACTAATAGCCCTGTAAATATTTTCGAAATAGCGTTTAAACACGAAATTGGCCTATAGTTCTCAACCTCCTGAATATCACCCTTTTTGAACAGCGGAGTTATCATTGCTTCACCAAACGAAGGGGGAACTATACCAATATTGAAAAAATAATTAAACAAACGCAGAAGATGGCCAAGGAATTCGGGCGGCGCGAACTTAAAAAATTCGTAGGGTATTCGGTCAGGACCAGGACTCTTCCCATTCTTTAGACTTGTAAGAATTCCCTCAAGTTCCTTTTGAGTAAACACACTGTCTAACACTTCGACTCTGTAAAACGGTTCTGCATAGCTCATACTAGGGCCAATCTCCGACGTGGGATTCAAAACACGCTTGAAATACTGTACCCAAGTTTCAGCTGTTATAGCATTGCCACACAAAAAATTCCTTTTTTTGAAAACGTTAACTGACTTCCAAAATCCCTTCGAGTCCGTCGATTTTGAAATGCTCGCTACCGCAGAAAGGAGGTAACTTTTTCTTTTGTCCCTGCAAAGAGATTTATATACGTTGTTAGCCTTAACATAGCTTATCCGGACAAAATCCGAATTTGACTTTCGAAATAAATTTAATAGAGAAAAAGATCGTTTTCGGGCTCTAAAACATTCTCCATCAAACCATGATTGCTTTTTAAAGGTTGATATAAAATTTTGTTTATGCGAGGGCCAAGCAAGACGAATCATAGAAAGGAATTCATCATTAGTTTCCTGAGGGTCGGAAAAGTTAATTGTTTCAGAGGAAAACTCCTTCAAGCGCATTCGATATTTTCTAATATAACACGGGTTCCAAACTAATTGAGGCAGAAGCGGTAAATTATCATTTTTGGTAATCACACTCCCGGAATTTCGAATATTAACACATAGAGGTAAATGATCAGAGAAAATTTCAGACATGATTCTAAAACTAACAACTGAACAGAGCGATTCCCCCGAAACACAAGCAAAGTCTATGACTGATTTACCCTGACGTCCTATAAAGGTAAAGTCACCGTCCGAGTCCTCCGGAAACCTACCATTGAGAATTATTAATCCATATTCCTCTAAAAATTCCAAAAATTTCTTCCCCTTACTATCTACTACTTTATCCTTAGAGTGACGGTTGAGAGGAAGATTATACATAAAAGGTGCTAATTCTACGGGCAATACTTGACATTCACCAACCCTTGCATTGATATCTCCGACTACCAGTAGTCGTTCCGAGTTTAGCTCACTAACTGCTCTAACCAACTTACTGAAATCTGCCTGCCATCTTTCATGATCCGCTGAACCACTAAGATAAACAGGCACGACATCCACTCTTTCACCCTGCAAACCCAGTGACAAAGTTATCAACCAACCTCAGACACCCTAAATTCTGCCTGAATTCCTCTCCTCCGTCCAAAAAGGGTTCCCCCCGACGCCCTGCCAACCGTAGAGGTTCTAATGCCTGGTGTGAAACCAATTCGAATTCCCGGAAAAAACCACTTACAAAATCAAAGTCAACTGGTAACACAAACGTTTCAAATAAAAAGAAAATATCGCTTTTTTTAATGAAATTAAGGAAGAAACTATCATTAAGCTTTGCTTTCAACCCATTAATATTTAAAGAAATCAAAAATAAACCTTCTATCAAAAATGGCTTCGAGTGACAGACGGATGAACATCATTTTTCTTTGTTATTCGAAGATCCACGCGTCGTCGAACTCTGGCTGACAATTTCGCCTCCACGCACCTCCAGCAGTTGTCGAATCAACCCAGTCAGGTCCACACCCAGTATGGTTGTAACAGCCTCTCCATCCCCGTTGTCTTTTTGTCGGAGAAGACCCTTCTTGTCACACCATGTGTACGTCTTATCCCGAAAAGCTAGCCTGTCATTTCTCACTGCTATTCGTTCATCAAATGTTTTTCTAAGCTCCGCTCTTATGCGCAAAAGTTTACTTCTCCTACGGCGGATCCCTGGTGGAAGGTCCTGCGAAACAGACATCCCTGTGTCCTTCAATTTACTGGTATTTTTAAATACCGTCCATTTATCGTTTTCCTTCGTTAAAGTCGTCAGTAGTAACGGCCTTTTACTCTTTTTTCCAATAATTACTGCCTCCTTCACCAATATATCTTCTTTAATCATCAAGGTCTCCTTAAAGAACTTGTTCGCAGCAATCTCTGGGTTAGCTTCCTCAGATAACGGCAAGCCACTGATCACTAGTTTATTCCTCCTGCCAGCTAACTCAAGTGCATCCACACGTTTTTGGGTATCTTCGTAGAGTGAATACAGGGAAGCTATTTGTTCGCGGAGCATCTGATTTTCGATTAAGAGAGCTTGTGCAATTTCTTCCTTAATCTCGGTCTTAAATTTAGTCAAATGTACCTGTATTTTCTGGTCAACAATTGACGCAAAGGCCTCAAGTGACGACTCGTCGAGCTTGACTGTATTCCGAGATGTCATTTTGTGGGGCGGAGTGTCCGGTGAGCTTAGAACCCTTTTAGAAGTGGAGTTAGAATCAGAATTCTTCTGATTCATGTGAAAAAAAAGAATAATTTCAGCCGAAAGTGTAAAAAGAAAATAACAGAAACAATTACTCTGGTTTGTCCTCAAAAGAAAAAAACAAGTGATATCCGGTGATAAGAATAGAAAGTAGAACGGAGGTATCGATGGTCGTATAATTGTCGAAGGCGCCCGATGACAAACGAAGGTTGACTTGGTGGGGGCGCTCTTATCATGTGGCCCGTTGCCGAGAAGAAAATTAAATTTCCGGACAAAAACTCGGAAATTAAATCGTGATAATTCGTTTAACTGACTGTCCTTCACCAAGCCAAACGATCACTCTGACGGCCGCGAAATTACGAAATTCAACACCACTTTCAACTCAATCGAGCTCCAATTCCGTGAGGAAAAAGTACATAAACGAGGAGCGAAAAAACAACAACCTCACGGTACGGGCTCAAGGCGAGACTTAAAGTCTGATGAGGCCTATAGGCCGAAACCGGTCGTTTATCCGTTTTTATCTCCCACATTTGCTATTTTTTTATAATGGAAAAAAAACTTCTTTAGTCAAAAAGTTATAAGGTGATTCATTCCCACGGCATGATTCAGTTGGTATGACTGATGAGAGTGTTTATCAGGATTACGAGGAGGAAAAGATTAAAATTGTAAACCATACTTAAAATGTAAATATATTTCAACTTTTAGGGGGGCGGAAGTATATCGGAGTTCGAAACAACTTATAACCTGCTATTTGCATTAACTTCTCTCTTTTAAAACTTTACCTTAAGATAAGATAGAGAAATACAGTATAAAAATATTAAAAATGGAAGAATTTTTTTAAAAAATTAATTTTTTTTTTTGAAATTACATCGTTGTTTTCATACGGATTTTTGTTCGTCGAGGGCGGTTTTAAACCCCTCTGTTTACTCACGAGACCCAAAACGTTCTTCAACCCCTTTTTTTTTATCCTTCTATACACGAGACACTTTTCACCGGATAATTCACCCAGGGAATCCTTTATCAAAGTGTCCGTTGAAATGAGGACAAACACAATGTTTAATTCCGTGTAACTACCCAGAGAAAAAAAAAATCTAGATTTTGATGTTTCTGTTTATTTTTTAAATAGCCTGTAAAAGCTATAAGGTATGAAATATCAACTTACGCCCATTATCACTTCGATAGGCCAACAGGTGCCGAAAATGGAGTCCAACCTGTTGTGTGCAACGTGATCTTCTGGAAAGATGTCAATGGATTAAAAAAATTTTTTTTTAAAATGCCTAAAATTTAGGCTTCCATAAACCTTTCTCCCTTTTCAATTTCGTCCGATTTGTGAGAAAAAGTAATATCGGAGGGACTCAAATCCGTTCAGGAAGTGAGGGAATAAAAGAATATGAACTATAAAACAGCGGATTAAAGTTTGATTAAAAAGAACTACTGCCTTTTGGAACTGGCACGTAGGGTAAAAATGTCCCCTGGAAAAGGCGGGACGAATATTAGAAAGTTGCCGGCTCTATTATTGGATTTGTCCCAGGAGTGTGATTCAATGCCATGTCTCTCCTTTTTTCCAAATACAAACCTCGGATTTTTTTTACCTCCGCTCGCCTACACTTCGGGACCGTTTTTAATCAAAACCTGCTCGAAACAAAATGTAAATAAGCTCTGAACGAATTTCAGGGTGGTGGGGAAACTTTTCGAATTACGAATCCCGAGGAAATTTTAAGACAGAATCACGTCAGCATTCCTCCTGCGTTTTACCCAAATTTCACAATTTTAAACCAAAAAAATGGCGTTTTCAAAGTAGGACAAAATTTTTAGCTGGTTTTCATCATCCCTCTTATTGTTCACGTTTAAATAAGGGCGTATTTTATTCTGTCGAAAAATTGCTTCCCCTTTCGTATTCCATGTCAGCAACTAGTTGCAATTCGTGTAACAATCGGATGAGCATGTTAGGCATAAATTGTCCATTGTTAGGGCCGGGACGGGACCTTTTGTTTTCGCGAAGCGCAGGTGTTCTATTCCGCCCTTCTATTTTATAATTTTATCCCTCTCGAGGCGTTCCTGTACAGATTACGCTTTTTTGTTGGAGCTTTTTTTCTTTCATAAATATCCAAATTAAATAATAATTTCTTTTAAATGTTCTAAGCTTGAGGAGCTTAAAATAGTGCGCTTCCGATTTCATTTCGGTTACCAAGAAACCATCTTCCTACTGATTTTTGGGCGTTTCTTCATTTTAGCTTCCTTAAAGAAGTTATTGTGATACCCTCCACGTCGGGTTTTTTCTGCCGTGAAACCCTTTTTACTGGACTTTCTTCCACTCTTCAGGAAGTACTACTAACTATTAATAAAATAAAATAACAAAATGTAGGTAAATTAAAAAAAATGTATTTACATTAAGTACAGAAAAATTGTAATAATTTTGACTAAAAAATTTATAAAAATAATTATTATACAATTTGGTATTAATATTTTTATGATATGACTAAAAATTCATAAAAATAATTATTGTACAATTTGGTACGATATTATAATTTTGACTATAAATTCATAATTGTACGATTTGGTAACAGTTTAATAATTTTGACTAAAAAATTATAAATTAAAATTTTTAAGTACTTTTTTCTCTAATTGCACATAGATCGTTAATGAAAATTAAATGACTAAATGGGTCAAATCGACCTTTATCTTTGTGAAAACTTATAAAATAAAATTTACATTAATTAAAGCAATATTTTAGTAAACTTTGACTATAATTTTTTTTTCGATATCAAATCTTGAAAAAAAATTTTACTAAAATATTTATTGTGTAAAAGTACATTTTTTTCTCTATTATTAAAAACTTATAAAATAAAATTATTTACATTAATTAAAGTAATATTTTAGTAAACTTTGACTATTTTTTATTCTTTCGATATCAAATCTTGAGAAAAAAAATTTTTTACTAAAATAATTATTGCAAATATCTTAAAAGTAGATTTTTCTCTCTGTCTAGTTCCACGTACGATCAATTTATAGCTGAATTTATTTCTTCAGTCCTCCAGGAAATTCTGAAAAAAAAAAGATATATTATTATTAGTGGAGTCGTAATATTGCCATTGGTATTGGATTTCGATGAATAGAAAATGAAGCCTTTACAGGCCAGGAAAACCCAATATTAAACGTTTGATTTTCAACAAGAGACGTTGGGAATAAAAAAAATGTGGGGGCCTTTTTGTGCATTCCGATTAATAGAACTCGGAAAAGCAATTAAACTTTATATTTAAATAAAAATGAGGAAAATTTACGAATAGAATATTCGTTCTCATATTAAGAGAGGACTTTTATTTAGTTAAAACTGATTTAACCTACCTTTTTGGTAAACGGCAAATTAAACTGGGTAGAAAGGTTGGTTCAGATTCGGTCTGTAGACTTTCTCCGGTTTCAAGACGGGTGATAAAGGGCAAAGCGTCAATTCGTTGAGTCCTGGAAAAAAAATTCAAATATTAAAGATCTGACAAACATGTAAACATTTTCTTTGATAAAAAAAATTCTGTGTAAAAGGTAACAAGATTTCCATTTTGTCGACTACTTTTCTCAATCAATGGAGTCCATTAAGAGGTAAGAAGAAAAAAAAAAATGTCTTCAGTAATTCAATATGCCATTATTTGGTGGAAGAGTAAGTTTGACGTTAATTAATTAAGCCGAAACGAGCCCTTAGGCAAGATTAGATTTCAGGAGAAGACCACCAAGATATAATAGATATACCTTTATATAATAAGGTCGCTTTTTGACCCCTTTTTTACGTGATTTTATGCCCTTTTCCACCGAAAAACACCCTTTGTATTGGGAAGTTCTTTTCAATCTAGCCTAAAAAGCCTTCGATTTCATGGGTTTTCTCGGTATTTAGACCCACAGGATTTTCGCTACACCGATAATACAATTAAGATTACGAATAATCGTAATCATATATTTATTTACATTTTTCAGAAAAAAAATTTTTTTATGAAAATTTTTTTTTTTTACCGATAGCCCGATTTGATCAAACTCTTATATTATTTATTATAAAGAGCTTCTACTAAAAATTTATTTATTTAGAAACTTCCTTGAAAAATAAGAAAACTCATACATTTTAGAAAGTCCAAAAAATGAGGTGAATGACATTTTATAGTTAATAAACTAAAATCCCTTTCAAAAGGGTCACCGCACCCGGTTTTATAAAAAGGATATGGAAAAAGACTTGTTTTTAAAGGATTTGCTCTTTTGGTTTCTTCAGGTAAAAGGAATCACTGGGATTACCTACTGACAAGATAAGCCCTTTTCTGAGCTCGACTATAGAAAAAAAATAAGGGCAATAAAGGAGGAAAATATAGCTTTCAAGATTCCATAAATCTTTTTTAAATTAAACTTTCTTTCTCTGAGGGACAGTAATTAAAAACAGAGAGTGAAGGGGAGGTTTTTTGAAGAGGACGAGGTCCCGGTGGTCGGAGGAACGAAATAGTGTTACGTGAGGAGGTTTCGGTAAAACCCAGTCCCGCCTCGCAATATAAACCGAGAAGAGCAATTCCCTCCGTTTATATTCTCAGGTGTAAAGGAGGCACCGAGAGAGGGCCTTTGAATTATTGTACTCCTTAATTAGAGCCTATACAAACGAGAAATTCCAATTTATCGAATCCTCCCCTTTTTTCCTGCTGAATTCTCCGTCTTCCTGAAGGTGTCGAAATTGTGGAGATTAGTGGGATTCTTGAGCGCCAAATACGCCCAGAAGCCGACTTTCAGGAACCCATTTATCAGAACTTAACTTTAAAAAAGCGTCACAATTTTGGGAGCGTTGAACAAGCCTCAATATTATTTGGTCACGCCATATGGCATAGTGTGACATGGCAATATGGCGAAAACCGCATTCTGGGGCCTATCCTGCCACATGACAGACAGACCTTGATTATCGAAATGACCAGGGAAACGAAGATTCTGTGAAAATTTGAGGAAAATTGGGGGTGTGAAGTGTTCCGGAAAAAACAGGCAATAATCGTTAACGATTTTTCTCTAAAAAGTCTTCTGGAAGACCCCCCCCCCCCAGAACATGGAGGGTAATACGATAACATTGCTTAGACAGATTCAAAGTACTAGTTTTCTGCTTCCAACGTAACTTTCTTAAAGAGAAGTAAAAATATAGGAGGGGGAAGTATAAGGAGGGGGAGTATAATAGAGAGCTAAGTACAAAGGGGGGAAGTATAGTGGCGAGGAAGTACAACGGAGGGGGAATTTTTTTTTTCAAAAATTTTCGAGGTTTTTTTTTTTCGAAAATCAGTATCAAGGTAGAAATAATGGGATTTTTGCCCAAGGGAGGTCCCTCTCGATAAGAGTGGAAGTATTAAATTTCTCCTATTAAAATGATAGTTATTTTATAATATTAAAATAATTAACAATTACTACTAAAATAATAATTTTTTTACACCGAAAATTTTTAAAAATATAGAGTTATTGGTGAAAATTTGAAAATTGGACCAAAGGTTGGCCGCAGCGAATTTTTTAAAATTTAAACAGACATATCACCGCCATTTATTCGAAATTCAAAAATCGCCCTCGTTGGTTCGTTATTCACAGACTAAAGAAAATTTGGTGAAAATCTGGTGAAAATTGGTTGAAACTGTGGCCGTAAAGTGTTCCGGAAAAAAATGTTACGGCCGGTCGGCACCACAGACAAAGTTGAGGTAGGTAAAGATCAATATTCGATTTGACCCTCCGGGGTCTAGAAGACCCTTCCCCAAAAACCCGACGTGGAGGGTATCACAATAACTTCTTTAAGGAAGTTATTATTAACACAAAATTGATATTTCAGACTGAACCATAAAATTAAACCAAAAATGGTTTTTATCGGAAGGAAAATAAAGTGCTTCTATGCTGTCGAAGGCCTCAATTTGTTGCGTAAATTAAAAAAAAAATTAATTTTCGTGCCCAAATGGGCTCCGCAATTGAGAAAATAAATCAATAAAAAAAATAAAAAAAAAAAAAAAAAAAAAATAAAAACTTACTGTGTAATCGTTTGCCAGGTTTGGGCGATGAAGTTTTTATAATAGGCTCATATACGAATTTCGATCTCTTGTATTTCCGATTTTCATCAAATCGGGGCTGTTGATGAACGCCTGTCGCACCATCCGTTTCTTCACAGAAGGCCTCGGGTCGAGTTCTACAATGCTATTTTTCAAGCTGACGAACATTTCGCGAATTTCGGAAAACATTGTGAAAATTTGAATAAAAATAATCTTGATATGCACTGGGTTGAGACCTAGACGAGAATGAAGTGTGGTCGAGGTTTTTTCTTTTGGTCAACTACCTGGGAGGGTGGGGGTACGAAGTGGAAATTTCCTAGCTTTTCGATTGGTCGAAATGTAATTGGGGGCGTAAAGAGAAAGGCAAAAAGTGAGGCTTTCCACCTCCACAAAAAAGATTTAAGTTGAACCCCTATTGCTATCTTGGGGGAAAAAAAAAAAAGGAAGTTCAAATTTCTTTTGTCAAAAATAAAAAAAATTGTTTTTTTGTCAAAAAAAAATTTTTTTTGTTTATTTTCTGGAACAAAATCTTAACTAAGTTTCCGAGTTTCTGTCTTTGTTTAAGACATCCGGATCAAGGATGTCGGAAGAAAAACTTGGTAAAACGGATGTCATCTATTTTTTTCCGAAAATATGTCGAGGAAAAGGGCAAAAAATCTTAAAAATAGTTAACAAAAGAGTTTTTCGATGTGTTTCTAGATTTTCCGTCAGAAAAGCCTTCTTTTAATTATCTCTTTTTGGTCGGTTTCCTCGATCTGGTTAAAAAACTACCGTTCTTTCTAAGAAGAAAAAAATGCGAGAAACCTCCTTTATTAACTCGACTTTCAGGCATTTTCATTTTGTAATTTACGGAAAAATAGCCTTTTTTGGGGGGGATTTTTCGGATTTCATATTTCAAAATTATGCCGCCCCGAAAAAAATGAATTTTTTTAAAGTTCCTTCTTACTAGATTTTTGTACTTTTCCTTTACGCTCAAAAAACCACCGTATGAAGGAATTTTCAATCGATTTCTTCAGTTTTCCATCCAAAAAGCTATTTCACAAAATTTTTTGTCATTTTCCTCGATCTTGTGGTCAAAAAAACATTCGTTTTACCAAATTTAAAAACATGGCCTTTTCTATAAACCGAATTTTCCTCGGTAATTTTACAAAAAAAAAAAAATAAAAATTTTTTGATGCTGTTTTCTCGATTTTCCGTCAGAAAAGCCTTCTTTTAATTATCTGAAATGTTTGGACGTTTTCGATTCTGGTTTAAAAAAACTTCCGTTCTTCCAAATTTTCTAAGAAGAAAAAATGTTTGCGGAAAACCTCCTTTATAAACTCGACTTTAAGGCATTTTCCTTGTAATTTTACGGAAAAACAGCCTTTTTTTAGGATTTTTCCGATTTCATATTTAAAAATTATGCCGCCCGCAAAAAAATGACTATTTTTTTAGAAAGTCCTTTTTACTAGATTTTTGTACTTTCCTTTACTTTTTTCGCTCAAAAAACACCATATGAAGGAATTTTCAATGGATTTTCTCAGTTTTCCAGCCAAAAAGCTTTTATTTTTTTGACATTTTCCTCGATTTGTGGAAAAAACATTCGTTTTACCAAATTTAAAAACTTGGCTTTCTTTCTATTAACCGAATTTTCTCGGTAATTTTACAAAAAAAATTGTTTTTTTGGCCGTTTTAAACGTTAAAACTGGCCCCAGGAAAATTAGTTGTTTTGTATTTTTGCACTAGAATTTTTACCTTTATTGATTTTCAGTAAATCTCAAAAATGGAGCTAAAACTCTGATTTTCCTGTAGATAATGAAAAACAACCTACATGATATTTAGAGCGTAAAAATTAACATTGAAATTTCGCATAAAATGAAGTCTACTTAGCCGACAAAGCCCTCGAAGTTCAATTACTACTCATCAATCACGGTTCAATCAACTAAAATGGACAAAATTAGGTTTCAATCCTTTTATTTTGGTTCTCTGTGAAAAAAATTAAATTTTAATTTAATATTGTTATCTAAATTGATTTTCGCGTTTAACGGGTCCTGTTGCCATGCAATTAACCTGTCATGTCGGTTTCAAACTAGAGACCAAGTAGTAAATCACCAATAACGTCTAGTTTACATGTAATAGATCTTCGGCGTACAACGTTAAGGTTAATAATTCATCGATGGCTTTGTTAAATTATATAAAATTAATTTCTGATGTTTAGAGAGGAAAAGGGACAAAAAAGAGATTCCTTTTAATGGTAAAAAACGTAGGGCCGTTAATGTCGGCTGTTTCGATCTTTATGCATTTGGGGTTCCCACTGGAAATAAGGGATGAGATAACGTTGAAATTATTGGAGGTCCCAGGCACGTGCACATACTTACCGTCGGCTCTGTCATTTTAATAGCGTCGAAACAATTTATACTCCTCTTTATGGATTTAATAAAAAAATAAATAAATTTAAAAATCGAAATTTAAAACTCCTCACTCGAAAGTGAAGCAATTTCAAAAAGAGAAATGGATTTACCAACATAAGAGTTTTGCATTGATCTAAAAAATTAAAAGTTTCGACAAGTGAATACATGAAAACATAATGCGGTTCGCTATAATGCATTTGCCCATAAAATAGCACAAATTGCGAGTTACCGATCACCATAAAAAATCTGCAACATAATGAAAATAGTCGAAAACGTTCACCATATGCATTTGCATACATCAAAGAAGAAAACACTTCGTTTCCACGTCGTTTCACATAAATTGTCGCACTGTGTTTCAACATAAAGCTGTGTTGCAAAGTTCTTTTAAAAAAACTTGTCGTTTCGCCATAAGACTTTTTCTGTCGGGCATAATACATCTCGAACACTAGGACAGCAAAGAGCAAGCCTATTTTCGCCGTTTACAACGCGATTATGGAAACGACAAAAACCTAAAACTTGACAGTTCGCCATAATGGAATTCACACATCTT
>JACGAQ010003964.1:0-21617 GCA_014119065.1 Orius insidiosus | reverse complement strand
TTTTTAAACAATTGAATGGTTTATAATAATTGAATTCTCTTTCATGTCCATACTCAATTTAAGCCCGGAACTGTTAATCCGTTAAAAATTTACCACGTTTTCTATTTGAACGGATTTGATCGGTGGGAACGCGAAATTACATCCGCATACAACCGGGGATTGAGTTGGACATTAACGGAAGGCCGACTTGTGTTTGGGTCCAGTTTTAGGGGAGCGAAAACCCGGGTCCGCGAAGACAATACGTGATTTCCCTTAAGACCGGGATCGAGTGGGGATTAGAGTCGATTATTCAGTTCTCTTAATATTCCATCCTTGTTCTAGTACGCTGAATTATTAATACATCTAGCGCCACCTAGTACAAAACACACGCACTTTTTGATATTTTTTTAACCTATTACGCAATGTGATAAAAATTATCGACATCTAGGATGATGTCAACTTTGGGGAATTTAGGAAGACCAAGTGTCTGGATTTAATGAAAAGGTGAAAATCGCGGCCGAAAAGTGCCCTGGAAAAAATGGAAAGGCGTGAAATTTTTCCGACAGTCACTACTCGAGGGTACCACAAATTCTTTTTACGAATATAATTATTGATAAAAAGGTTTTTCCCTCAAAATTAAATGAAAAAATTAGAAACATGAAAGAAAACCGTTTTGAATTTTTCCAGTCAGTTACGGCCTTTCCAAATAATGCAAGTTGTTCACAAATTGCTGGGTCAATAGAATAAGACCTTTCCTGCTTCTTTTTACTTCCATTGTTCTTCAGTCTATAGAGATAGCGGAATATTCCATTTCCCTCGGATTTTCCCCTTTACGAAAGTACCACTTGAAACCCTAAAAACGTGGAGTCTTTTTTAAATTGTGCTTATTTGGTCAAACGTACAAAAAGTAATTTAAATAAATAAAGCCTTGGTTTACCCTTGATCGGCTACCGCCTTAACCCGAAAAGAAAAAAAACTCAAGGAGAACCAACGCCCCAGACTTTAAAGGTTACTGGTGACATGTAACTGAAAGTAAATTTTTAAAAAATATATTAAGGAGTAATTAATAACTCGTTAGAGCTTTCCACAAGGAGCGGAAAAACTCTTAGTTTTTAAAAAGAGCGTCCTAAGAATTTCTGACGCAGGCGATTAACCTTGAATAATTCAGTGCCTAAGAAGAGTGGTTTTTTTTAAACAGTAATAAAGGAAAAGTATGACAAAAACCGGTCCTAAGCCCCCAGGGAGTTTTACAACTTCAAAAATGTTTCCGTCTTCGGTTATTCCTTTTTGTCCAGGTGGAGTCATTGTTCGGAGACGCTAGTGGGAGGGTCACGGAAACCTTGATTCTATTGTAAAATCAATCTTGAAATTTGTCACACCTTTCATAAAAAGTAGCAGTTTTTATATTCTTATATAATTCTTATAATTAAAAAGTTAACTTTTTATCAGGAAAAGTAAATAGAAAGTGACTTATTACGGAATTATTTTGATGCCCCCGGTAATTTTCCGGTATGGTGGATTTAATTAAATGTTTTGGACAGGAGTGACTTTGCGAGACTTAACCGCCCCGAACGTTTTCCACGAATCGTTAACTTACTCGAATTTAAAAATATAAATAATATATAAACTTGGCTCAAAAATTTTCTCGCCCTAAAAATGAGATTAGCCTTGAAGTTTGTTCGGGTGGAGGGGCATTAGGTGAGCGATGCGTGGAAAAATTGTACAGAGTTGACATCAGGGTAAGTTAGGCCAACTTTTCTTCCACTCCCGAAAGCCCATTTGGCACGCTTATTCTTTTTCCGGTACCGTCCTCAGGAGTTTTCAACACCTACGCCCCCTAGGGACGAATCATCCTACTTAACTCTTGACATATCATCAATTTATCATCCCTAACAATACTTTTTTTTTCCTTTTTTATTAAGTTTGTTTTTCCTTTGAATAGAAGGAGAATGGTTATATTAGGAAAACGTTAGATGGTTGGAAAAAAAGGCCTATAGTGAGCGAAGGATACTTCTTTCCTCCTCTTTGTGAATTGCCTTCAAGGGCTCAAAAGAACTAAGAAGAAACCTCAATCGAGTTGCTTCTTCCTCTTTTGTGGAAGATCAAAACCCTTGCCCTTCAAGAGCGATTTGTTTGCTGTTTACCATTTAATTCAATTTTTCTCTTTTTCCCATCTGTATAGTTTTCAATAAGACCTTAACCGAGAGGAAAATGGGTAATCCCCGTTTCTGGGAAGTTCGAATGAAGCAAGGGTTAAATTACGTTTATGGGAAAATAATTACAGGGGAAAAACCCTATAACTCGCTAAAAAGGGCCCAAATTCCGAGGCAAACGCTCAAAATCAGTAACCCCAAGAAAACAAAAACTTTTCCAAAGGAGGATTCTAGACCAGAAAACTAAGGCCAGAAAATTTGAAGTAGGGTTTTTCAACAAAATATTGAATGAATCTCACGAAAATTTGGTAAAAAGGGGTTTTCTCGGTCAAAGAGGTAGCTAAACCAGGTAAAAACGAAGTTTCTCAGCCGAAAGAAGCGGAAAAAAGGGGGAATCTGTTCTACAGGAGGTTTTTGGGCCAAAAAAAAACCAAGAAAACACAAATTGGTCCAAATCGATAGAAAATATAAAAATTTCAGAAACCTCTTTTTTAGAGGTTTGCTCATAGTCAAAGGGGTCGCTAAGCCCGAAAACCAGGAAAAAGGAGAATTCCAGATTATTTTCCTAATAAAATTAAAATATTCTGTTCTCATCCTCTAATCAACCTATTTTCTCCGATCAAAATTTACAAGAGACATGAATAGTAAATTACGGAATATTATAATTAATCAAAATGTTAAAACCCTTTTAAGTTGAAAGTTAAGTAGTTTCTTTTGATAAACATGTTCATTTCATTGACTCTAATTTATAGAAATCAAATTGAATCTCTCAACCCACTGGAAAGATAATTTAATTTCATAAAATTTATAGCGAGGGTAGACTAATTATGAGAGAGAACCCCTTTATGAGTAGCGATACCTTCTTCACTGTTTTAAACCCCTTTGAACTTCACCCAGCTATATTTTCCATTTATGTCCAGACAAAAATTCAAGTCGCTTTTAACGTAATAGGTAAAGGGGTCGAGGAAATGAGTTTGCTATTGACCTTAGCGTAGGCCAAGGACTTGGCTTTCTCTCCTGTTCTCGGATAACGAAAACCCGTTAGAAATATGTACATCGATGATTCAGTTTCTACATTATGTCATTTTTAGGGGAGTCCGAAATTCTTTTCAATCTGTCGCAGATGTCGATAAAGGAAAATCGATCACACGGACGGGCGGGCACGGAAATCTCTAATATTAAGTATTTTTATTGTACGAACCTCTTCGGTGCATTCCTAGTATTAACATACAATGGGAATTTGCCAAGGGGGAGGGGAATATCGCAGCTGCCGATATTACACGCGTTGTTGCTCCGATCTAGAAATAGTTTTATTGCATTCAATTGGCAAAAGAACTTCGAGGAACGGCATTAAGGACTTTTCAAATTAATTTTCTGCGGCTAAAAATACCAAAAAAAAGTTTTCCAAGTTGGAATAAGAGAGAAGTAAAATTAGCAAGCACTTGAAGGTTCTTTAGTAAAATAAATGAGCTACTTAACCTTCTTCACAAGGGTTTCGCTTACCTCCTAAAAAGAAATATAATCTTTTTATCAACGAGCCTAAAATTTTTAATATAAGTTTCATATTTTTGAGAGAAAAAAAAGGAATATCAGGTCGTTTGAAAAATGGATAAACAAATGTCTGGGATAAAGTGACGTTTCTATAACAAAAAAGGCTTTTTTTTGCGTAACATCTTTTAAACGCCATCTTAAAAAGATGGGTGGCTCTTGAAATTCTTTTTTAAGTGCTTCATGCTTCCCTCAACTGTAACTTAAGAGTGTAAAAGTGACACCTTTCAACGCTTTCCTCTTCTGCTCGGAATCACAATATTTATAAAAGTCTAAAGCAGTAAAATAAACAGCGTTATAACAAAACTTTTTTTTTTATTAAACCAGGAAGGAGAGAAAAAACGACCGTTTTGTTTTAAACGCCATTTACAAAACCCAGTTGGATTAATAATGGCCCAGGACGGATTTGTTTTCAAACCTCGAATTTAGAGTGGTTTCCCATTAAAGAACCCTGTCATCGACTCAAATACAGAAAAAAACCACCAGTGTCTGCGCCCGAACGATTTGCGTGTTTGTCAAAAAGGAAAGATTGATTGGGAAAAGTTTTTTTTTCCTCCCTCTCGTTGTACTCAATTCGTTTTTAAATATACCGGGAAAACGACAAAAATATGAGTGTAACAAAAATTAATTGTTAAATATTGAATTAATATGATTGGATTCACCCCAGTTGTTGATCAGATTATCTTCAATATACTGGAAGGAACTAGGGAGATATCTCCTCAAGAACACACAACCTTTCATCTTCCTTCTTTTTTTTCCCTCTTTCCTCTCTTTTTTCTCCCTCAAGATAATGCTCTCTATTAAAAGATCCTTCCTTCCGGCCTCTTTCTTATCTTTTTGAGCAAAGAAAAAAAATATTTGAATAGGATTCCGGGTCTTCAGCAAATTTAGGGCCCGGTTCTCATTAAAACCTCAAAAATTCTTTAATTTGCCTTCTGAATAGAAGTTAAATCAATGATAAAGGGGTTTATAAGGCTTTGAAATAATTTTCAAAAAATTTTAAGAAGTGAGTGGAATACTAATAATTTAATAAATCGGACAATTAAACCCGAAGGCCATGGAACGTGTTAATAAAAGCTTATTAGATTGCGTGAAGCAATTCTTTTAGTTAGAAAAAAAATTTTTTTTATATCTCTGGACTCTTTCAATATCTTGAGGAAGTGGTGAAAGTTGTGTGGGGGGAAGTCGCTAGATATTAATTGCCTCGAGGCACGAGGTCAGAGGGAGCCTTGACCCATCGTTCTATAAAGGCGAGCGTCAAATGCCAAAGGCCTGAACGAGATTCTCGAGCGGAAGCCCTCGCGAATAACTTCGCCCGTTATCCAGATAGCGATTAACCCATCCCCATTGACCAGTTTAAGCTTCCTTGAAAAAGGCATCAAAGCTTTTTGTACTCAAGAAGCGGTTTTACGCTCTATCGGAATCTCAAGAACGTCTCACAAAATCTCCTTCGCTTACAAGAACCATTCAATCATTTTTAATATTAAAAGACCATTTTAAATTATGTCAAGGTTTTCTGAAGATCAAGATTGTGGCCAAGGAAAACGTGATGCAACACGGTAATTTTATCTTATAAAAAGGTTGCACTTCCTCTCTTCTTGAAATCAAAATAAAATCTCTATGAATCATAATGAAAAGAGTCTTTAATTGGACGCAAACGGGGACGAATGCTTGGGTAAGGAAAAGCAGCGAGGCTTAACCGAACTGCGGTAACCTCAACTTCTCGAACAATGACTGGAATAATCCTGTTAAAGACCCTATTGCGGAGACTTAACGTTATAAAGACGAAAACTTCTACTAACTTCTTATTTATCCTTTTTTTAAATAGACTAAGTTTTAAGATTTTAAAATGTGGATTTGAGCTTACCTTAGGATACGATCTAAACGGAGATTTATTACGACCGTGCTTTAAACGCGACGGTTAATCCCCTTTTAACGATATCGCAGTGTAAAGGAGAAAATGGCTTACCTGAAAAATAAAGAAACTTTAACAATCATAAAAAAACAAAATTGTGAAATGGACACTGATACATCCAACACATCAAAGATGACCGGTCTTTAGCTCCAAACAAAAGGGACTTTATCAACAAAATCTATGGCATAACCACTACGCAACGGGTTGTTTCATTCGTAAACTACGCTAGAAGTTTTTTCGTGGACCCACTTTGCTGGATTCAAGGAAAGACCTTCTCGGCTTCTTTTTGCCTAGAAACCCCCTATTTTCTAAATTGGTAGTTTTCCCCTTATAAGGCGTACCTTTTCTAAAGTTTTTAGCCAAATAACATAAGTTTTACGGGATATTTGGCGTTTTTATTGGTATTGGGTAGAGAAACACCAGTTTCATCAGGTTTTTGATAATTTCTGAAAACGTGCTCAGGCAGAGAATGGTCGTTTCGAGCCAAATTTTAAGGGGATATTCGTTTTCGGCACAATACATGGTTTTATCGGACATTTTGGTGATCGGGCGGTGGAAACATCGCTTTTACTGGATTTTCTAAAGTACTTAGGCATAGAAACAACAGAAAAATGAGTTTTATCTTATTTTAGCCCAGAAACCTTTTTAACGGTTACTGCCGTTACTGGGTTTTTATTTTGTTTCCGTTTACTGCTGAGAAATTAGTTAAGATTCCTGCCGCTACGCTGTACTTGCTTTTAACGGATGTCATCGTCAGAAGAAACAAAAACAAAGAATGATTATATCACTTTTAAATTTATATTTTCTTAAAATCAAGGTCATCAGTTTCAATTAATATGCATTCTGCAATCTTTATCAGCATTAGTTTAAAATAAATTATAAAAAAGAAGCCAGAGAAAAAAAAACTCTAAATATAACTTAGAGGGCAATAAACTGCGCGGCTATTTTTAATCGAGATCTTCGTTGTCCTTCAAAGCTTTCCAGCGGCATTCTCCTTAGGCCTAAATCTGAAAAGTGCCGATGATTTTAAACGTTTAGAGAGGGAAAACGCGGCGAATTTTCTGAGAAGGCACTAAGTTTGTTTCGGTTTTCTGACGGAGGTGTTGGCCCATAACCTAGTTTCGCTGAAGCATCATCAAGTATATCGGTTTAACTTCATTTCCTTGTGATTAATTTCCGTCCTATCGCCTGGAACCGAAGGGAAATTCGTTTACAACTCTTTTCAAACCAAATTGCGAATTCAATGCTCGGCTCCCGTTCAAAATTAACGAATCATCCCCGAAACGCCTCACAACTTCCCACGCTAATACGCTCAATATGCAAATGAGGCGACAACTCTTTTTTTTACTCAGAACTTTGAGTATTTTCAGAACGGTTTTTTATAAGGCTAAATAGAACGCCTTTCTTGTCTCAGGTGCTCAATTCGGCCGAATGGCTTTCCACGTCATTTTCACGGACCGTGCAATTATTATAATGGCTCAGGTCATGAGAACCTAACGTCAGAGAGACTTAAGGGAGGAGAAAAAAAAAGAAGAACAGAGAGAGGGAAAAAAGAGCCATTCCTGTCAGTGTGTCTCTTCCGCACACTTTTTCGATTAATTTTAGGTAGATTTTCTTTCTTCAAAATCTACCTATTGTAATGTACCAAGTAGTTGCAGATTCAAAAAATTTTCTATACGTTTTCGTTTCATACCTCCTGGACCCCAAAACCATCCTCGTTGAAAAGTTTATATATATATAATATATATATTATATATCAACGAAATTGTGCATACCTCCTCCGGCTGCAATACCTCCTCCGGAGGAACTATGCCCCTTCGAAACTTATACTCTAAAATCGCTCAAAGTTGAAAACGACGAAATCCGAACACTCTTCGAAGTCTAAACATTCTAAAACCCTTCGGGTTCCCGCCATTTTCACCTTAGCAACATCCGAGCCGGTTCACCCCTTGCCGTCGTACCCCGCTTCTTTCCCACCTCCCTTAGGGCACCGCGTTCACTCTCCTCCCCCGCCCGCCCTTCTTTCACCTCCTCACCACCCTAGACCGATAATTATTATTCGCCGCGCGACCTAATTTGCATATCATCCGCGTAACTTTAATTTCTCTAATTCTTATAGAAACCCCAGTAAATGATATCATTTTTACGTTTTTTTTGGCGGAGACAATGGTCACACTCAAATTTCAATTAGACGCGATTATTATTTGGGGGATGGTTGGGGGGGGAGGGGGGTGTAAAAATTAAAAAACGGCAAAATCAATAAAAAAAATTTAGGAAAATTGAACTCAAGGAATTTTCGTAATTCGAAAAAATGGCGGAGTTACGACTGTCTGAAGTAATAATAAATGCGCTGCGGCCGTACCTTTGATCCAATCTTCACCAAATTTTCATTGGATCTCCTCTTAGTAGCTAGCGTTCGCCAAGTCAAAAATTTTTCGGCCAATACGGGCGGCTTTCCCCACGTTGCGCTGGCATTATGAAGCCCTCTGAGAGCCCCTACGTGTTGCATACCTAATTTCAGCATATTTATTCACGATTTCGTTATGTTGATATTTTTAGCATAAATTTTGGTCAAAACGTTTTCGTGGGAGAGGGGTTAGGGGGGGAGAGGGGGTACCAAAATTGATCTTGATCTTTTGATTTTTGAAAAACTACCTCTCACCTTAGAACTTTATTGGTAAAACAGTAGGAAACATTGCTTAATTAATCAATTAATCAATTAAAAGTTAAAGAATTCAAAAAATTATGTCCAAGAGTTGAAAGTGCCCCTTGCATGTACAACTCGTCAGTCGCCTTGCAGTGAGATTTTAAAAAAGGTTTAAATATTCAAAAACCGTCTCATTACGACTTTTCTTCGCTTGATTTTGCTCTTAACGGTCTTTTTTTAATGTTTTAGAGCCAAAACATCCTTAAAAATCTAATGAAGACGCCTTTTAACTTCAAAAACTAAAAATATCGCCCGCACTAGTTTGAATCTTCCCGCGCCAAATGGGAGCGATTACTTGATTAACTTCAATTAATGAATAGCATCAATCAATTTCTAATTATTCTATTTCTTTAGTTAACCTTATAAAATGAATCCGTGTGAAATTTCGTGGCAAAATATGCTGTTATTCCTCCGTGCGAAAAAGAAAAAACAAATGGCCCGTGCTATTTTTGCTTTCGTACGCCGGAGATACTGAATATTTCGTCTCGAAATTTCACAAGGATTCATTTTACACGTTAAACTAAAGAAATAGAATAATTAGAAATTAATTGAAGGTGTTAAATTTTATGATGATCAAGTCTTCTTTGCGCCGAAATTCAAACTGGCGCGCCCGATATTTTAAGTTTATGAAGCTAAATTGAGCTTTCCATTAATTTTTTAAGTATTTTTAGGCTTAATAACGTTCCTAAAGACCTAAAAACACCAATCAATACGATCAGAAGTCTTAAAAAGCCGTTTTTTTTAATTTATCAGATTTTTCCCAAATTAAGTTGTGTAGGGAGTGCGAAGTTGTACAGCAACGGGTGGGTTTTACTTTTCGACAAAGTAATTTTTAAAAAATTCCGAATTCTCGGTAAAAAAATACCTAAACTGCTCGTATTTGTTTTTTTTCCTGGTTTAGACACTTTTCAATGACTTGAGTCATAAAAAATCAAAGGAAAGCGTATCTAAGCTTCAAAAACTAAAATTATAGTTCGCGCCAGTTTGAATTTCGGCGCAAAGAAGACTTGATCATCATAAAATTTAACACCTTCAATTAATTTCTAATTATTCTATTTCTTTAGTTTAACGTGTAAAATGAATCCTTGTGAAATTTCGAGACGAAATATTCAGTATCTCCGGCGTACGAAAGCAAAAATAGCACGCCGGCCATTTGTTTTTTCTTTTTCGCACGGAGGAATAACAGCATATTTGCCACGAAATTTCACACGGATTCATTTTATAAGGTTAACTAAAGAAATAGAATAATTAGAAATTGATTGATGCTATTCATTAATTGAAGTTAATCAAGTAATCGCTCCCATTTGGCGCGGGAAGATTCAAACTAGTGCGGGCGATATTTTTAGTTTTTGAAGTTAAAAGGCGTCTTCATTAGATTTTTAAGGATGTTTTGGCTCTAAAACATTAAAAAAAGACCGTTAAGAGCAAAATCAAGCGAAGAAAAGTCGTAATAAGACGGTTTTTTGAATATTTAAACCTTTTTTAAAATCTCACTGCAAGGCGACTGACGAGTTGTACATGCAAGGGGCACTTTCAACTCTTGGACATAATTTTTTGAATTCTTTAACTTTTAATTGATTAATTGATTAATTAAGCAATGTTTCCTACTGTTTTACCAATAAAGTTCTAAGGTGAGAGGTAATCAAAAGATCAAGATCAATTTTGGTACCCCCTCCTCCCCCCTAACCCCTCCCACGAAAACGTTTTGACCAAAATTTATGCTAAAAATATCAACAATAACGAAATCGTGAATAAATATGCTGAAATTAGGTATGCAACACGTAGGGGCTCTCAGAGGGCTTCATAATGCCAGCGCAACGTGGGGAAAGCCGCCCGTATTGGCCGAAAAATTTTTGACTTGGCGAACGCTAGCTACTAAGAGGAGATCCAATGAAAATTTGGTGAAGATTGGATCAAAGGTACGGCCGCAGCGCATTTATTAACTTCAGACAGTCGTAACTCCGCCATTTTTTCGAATTACGAAAATTCCTTGAGTTCAATTTTCCTAAATTATTTTTTTATTGATTTTGCCGTTTTTTAATTTTTACACCCCCCCCCCCCCAACCATCCCCCCAAATAATAATCGCGTCTAATTGAAATTTGAGTGTGACCATTGTCTCCGCCATAAAAAACATAAAAATGATGTGTCATATGACGGGGTTTTGATAATAATTTTATAAAAATCAAAATTAAGAAATTGATAATATGCAAATAATAAGTTGATTAGGGTGGGCGCGGGGGGAGGTAGGAGTTAATGAATGCGCCTTCCGAGTATTGTTGAAGGGAAGGGGTGGTAGCCCGGACCCTCGAAACGGTTGGTAACAGAGGCGAAGGGAAGATAGACGAGGGGGGAAGGGGACACGGAGCACGAAGATCGTCAAGGTCGAGTCGAAAAATTTTAGACGGTTTTAGAGAGTTGATGATGATGACGTCCCCGGAGGAGGTAGGTCTAGTTCCTCCGGAGGAAGTATATACAATTGCCCTTACGGAGTCACGGAGTAGGCTAGACCCGCAACACGGAGGAACTATGTACAATTTCAAAGTTAAATCCTGTGCATACCTCCTCCGCATAGCTCCTCCGGCAACCGGAGGAAGTATGTACAATTTTCAACCCAAATGGAGGAGGTATGTACATGCCCACGATACTATTAGCACGATAACTGGAGCAATTTTAATGTGAGGGTGACGATATCCGGTATTTAGAGCTTTTATCTCAATAGCTCGGACGAGTTCGTTAATGGCTGAAATCGGACCAGCGATTCACCTACTTTACTTAGGGCTTAAAAGACAAAATTGGCATTTTCTATTGAAATCCTAGTCCTTTTGCAAAAAAAAACTTTAAGACCTCTGCGAGGGCGTGTAAAAAATTAATTAAAGCAGGTTTGGACGAGCCAGGCGCAAAAAATTGAACTAGCTAAACTTTAAAAAAAATTTGAATTATACCGGGAAATTATTAAATATTTTATTAATAAAATTATCAGATGTTTTTCTAGGGCTATCATGAAAAGAAATCTACCTTTTAGTCCCTGCTACCGCAGGGTCATTATTTAAAATTTCAAACAGACATTTCTCCGCCATTTTTTCGAAATTCAAAAATCCCCCTCGTTACATTCTTCTTCACCGGCTAAAGAAATTTGTGTAAAATTTGGTGAAAATCGATGAAAACTGTGGCCGTAAAGTGTTCCGGAAAAAAATGCTACGGGGCACCACAGACAAAGTTGAGATCGGTAAAGATCAATATTCGATTTGACCCTCCGGGGTCTGGAAGACCCTCCCCAAAAAACCCGACGTCGAGGGTATCGCAATAATCTTTAAGGAAGTTAATACGATTATATGGTAATCGCAAAAAAAATACGAATATGATTGTAATCGTAATTCCGATTAAGGAATTATAATCGTAATTGTAATCGTAATTAAGAAACTTGCGATTACAATCGTAATTGCGATTACGATTACGCCCAACACTGATCCAAACGCATTTTAAACTACATCATCAAATTCTTTGAAATTAAGGAGGATACACTTTTTTTTCATAAAACCACTCTCCCAGACATGTGTTTCTGGACACCCTGTATAATTGTGCTGTTTTCCAGATTAGGTGATTAAATTAAAAATAAAATATTCTAACGATTTATTGATACTGGATCACCAAACAAGTTAATTTTTTTTTAAATTTCAAAACTATTGACAAACCATTAGAAAAGAAATATACAAAACCTATCAATACATTTAGAAGAAAATTCAAAAACTACAAAAAAAAATTTTCATTAAAAAATCGAAATATAAATATTATTTACAAGGTATTAAATAAATTGTTTTGTGCATTTTCAAATTCGTTTATATTTCTAGTCTTTATTACTGAGGAGAGGTAATTAAAAAAGGAGACATAATTGAGATATAAATCTTTTTAAAATTGAGACAAACGAAAGTTTAAAAATGAACAAAACTCCCTTTTCGTCCACCTTGATGAGGAAGGCGAACGAATGAAATACTAAAAACCGAAGTAAAGCTCCATTGTTTCAAGATCCGTTTTAAAGCCATGGTGGCCGAAGCCGCTTTGGTTGTCGTTAAAGGTTGTTGACGCTGATTATTTGATTGATCCATCCGATAAACGATGAGACTTTAACGTAGACACCTGGAACGTCCATCCTCCCGCAGCCGAATCCCCAAGAAACGAGGCCTGCAAGTTCATAAAAGCCGTCGTCTTGACACACTAAAGGTCCTCCTCCGTCTCCCTAAAAAAATGTCATCCCTATCCTTTAATATTTAAAAAAATTTTACTTGGCAAGCGTCATTTCCTTGTTCGCCACCTGCACAAAAACTGCTGGCCGGAAGTATAAATATTTTTTCCGTCACTGCATTTATTTTTCTGATACATTCCATGTCGCTGACAATCGGGATTTCTGCTTCTCTCACTCTCAATGGGATTGGACCAGCTAAAATAAAAAATTATAGCTATTTTAAAACAATGAAATATTCTTACATTCGCCCATGTATCCATATCCGGTAACTGTGCACCTTTTCCCGGCGGCTTGCGATACTCCTCGCGCTGGTAAGCAGACGAGACAAACGCCGTCTCTTAATTCCGCCTGACCGTGAAGTTTCAATAATGCGATATCGTTATCCAATGTTTGAGAATTATGATTATGATGGATATAAGTGGTGGCGACTCTTAACGTCTGAGCTCCTGCTGAACCGTACTTTCTTGTCAAATCGTCATCACCGACTCGTACATAAATCGCATCTCCAGATCTCACAATGCTTTTTAAAAAACAATTATTTATTGTTATTTCGACTAAAACTTACTTAGTGACACAATGTGCAGCAGTTAAGACCCACTGTGTTCCTATAAGAGCTCCTCCGCAGAGATATTGATTTAAAGAATTGATCAAAGCGACTTGCCAGCACCATTCGCTAGGTCCAGCGTCTTCTCCACCAACAACTCTTCCACTTCTTTCGGTTCCTTTTACTCCACAAACATATTTTGAATAAACTGGAGGCCTGGTTGAACCTGTCGTCGCTCCAGAAGGACCTAAAATCATTCAGGTTAGGTTATTTAGGTTATATCACTATTCAAAACTTGATTCTCACCTATGGTTGTGTGATGAAGAGGTGGCCGTAATGTTGGTTGAACAGGTCTGTATGGTTGTAATGGTTGTACAGTATCATTTCTTGATATTGTATTTTCATTATTGTTTATGCTTTCACCTCTTGTTATCGACTTTGGCGCACAACATTGGGTTCCGGCTTTTTTACATTTGAATAGTTCAGTCATTTCAGCATTTCCTAGAAAAAAAACTTGGTAAAAAGATAGATTGTGGAATCTTGGCTTACTGAAGCATGTGAAAGAAAGATAAGAGACGATGCAGGAGCCTGGGCAATCGGGGCGGTTGTCTGGAGGTGATGGTTTTGGAGTTGTTGTGGGTTGTGTCGGTCTCGGTTTTGGTTTGGTGACGACTTGGCGGGTGTTGTCGCAGCAAACTGAACCTCTTTGGCATGTCGACGTGTGCGGTATGAGCACAGAAGGCCTTTCGCAAAAGCCGGCCATTATGTTTACGATGCAGAAACCAGGGCAGCGAGGTAATGGCTGCTGCGTTGTCGTTTGCGTCGTCGTAGGTCGTCTTGTCGTCGTAGTCGGCGTCGGCCTTGTTTGATTCTCCGGCGGTCTTTTCACATCACCCCCGCTTGGCCCAGTCGGCCCATTCGTTATACAGCAACTTTCCTCATATGGACAACTCGCTTGCAAATCAATATCATCGCAAAACAACGCTATAAGACCATTCACGCACTCCCCAGCGCACGGACGTCCCTGATTATTTTGCTAAACAGAAAAAAATAAAAAATAATCCCAAATAATAAAATACTTGTGGGGTTTTCGTAGCAGGGAGGACAGTAGTTGTGGCCGCAGTAGTCGCTGGAGTTGTTGTCGTTCCTGTAGAATTTCGATTATGAGGAGAAGGCGCTTGTGCATTAGGAAAAGCATCTCGAGTTACGCAGCAACGTAATCCTTCTTTACATAAAGCCCCAACAGTGCATTCCCAGACAATACCGCTTCACAGTAATCTGCTATTCTTTCAGCGACGCAAACTCCCGGGCAATTTTTACCTATAAAAATTGTAAATATCAATGTTCAAAATAAACATTTCATACTTTAATAATATGAATGTGTGTACCTGGGTCCTGTTTTGTCATTGTGCTCGCTGCTGCTTCAGGTTTTGGTTTTCCAGTGATTATCTATAAGCAAAAAAAAATTATAGAGAATTTTCGTGGAAATGATTTTTAACCTGAGGTCTTTTTGTGGTTGATGTAGTCGTGGTGGTAAGCGTGGTTGGACGCTTAGTTGTCGACGTCGACGATGTAGTAGTCGTTCCCGGCGTCGTAGCATTTCCCGGCGGCGTCTCTATACAGCATCTCATCGATGGCGAAGGGCATGGAATATCCTCTTTCACCTCATAACATATCAAAGTAGCTAAAGTATGGACACAAACTCCCGGGCAGTTTTTGCTCTCCGCCGTCGTCGTTATCGTATCTAAAAGTCCTAAAAAAGAAAATTTTTAGTTTCTTTTGTCACTATGAAAGTGGTTCGCGAGGATGATATTTTTTGTCAACGGTTTTCACACAAGCAGGAAAGACGTGATGGCATTCGCACACGACCATTCATTCAAGTCCCAGTCACGTACTTCACCAACTGAACTGATTTTTTTTTCCTTCTCAACGATTAAGCGAGAACAGTCAACGAAAAATTATAGGTGTACAAAATGAAACTCGGCTAAAATCTACAAAATTCAAATTTACCCTGAGTTTCATTTTGTACACCTAATAAATAAAAATTTTAGGAAATTTAATTTCTATAAATTTGTACTAATTATTTTTTTCTAGGATGCACCATTTCGGAAAATAATTTTTTTAAAATTTATCTTGAAAACAGTGCGTCCTAGAGAAAAAATGAATAGAATAAAAATTAAAGAGAATTGAATTTCCAACAGATTTTATTTAGTGCATTTTTTCAATATCTGTAACGGTTTACGATTTACAAGCCTTTAAAAATTAACCTTCTTAATGGTTATTCTTCAATAACCTTCTTACACGGAGAAGGTCAACTTTTGATGGACTTTAACGCCTAAAATGTTCAAAATTTTGAAAAAATGAACTAGGTGTACAAAATGAAACTCGGCTAAAATCTACAAAATTCAAATTTACCCTGTGGCTGAGTTTCATTTTGTACACCTAATATATAGATTTTGAGACATAAATTCCTCAATTTTACGCCCGTAACTGTATAGTTGGAACCTTTTTTTTAACCTTGAACATCCTTTTTTCTGGTTAAGTTTTAAGGAAAATAATGGATTGTCATTAGACAGAGTACCGCGAGGACTTCTTAAGGTACCTCAATAGCCACCTTGAAATCGGAAAGATTCCCTTTATTTAGCCAATGAGAGCCCTCCGTTCGAGGACTCCTTGAGGTATTTCAAGAGAAAAATTGAATAAACAGAGGAAATTCCGAAGAACTTCCTTTATTTAGCCAATGAAAACCAAACGTTCGAGGACTCCTTATCTTAATCTACCTTGAAAAAACGGAGGGAAATCGGAAGGATTCCGTTTATTTAGCAAATGAGAGCCCTCCGTTCGAGGACTCCTTAAGGTATTTCGAGATTTAGCCAATGAGAGCCTAACGTCCGAGGACTCCTTGTAAAGCCACCTTGAAAAAACGGAGGGACAATTGGCTTTTTTTTTAATCTAAAAAATTTTTTTCAGGGCACAAAAATTAATATTTTTTGAAATATTGTAGAAGACAGTAAAGGAATCATTTAAAAAAATGCCCCGAGGAAATTTTGCTTTTTCGTGAGCCAAAATAAAATATTTTATCTTAGTTAAGTCTAGAAGGGTACTATTAGGTGTACAAAATGAAACTCGGCTGAAATCTACAAAATTCAAATTTACCCTGTGGCTGAGTTTCATTTTGTACACCTAATAAATAAAAATTGTAGGAAATTTAATTCTCTATAAATTTGTACTTAATTATTTTTTTCTAGGATGCACCATTTTCGGAAAATAATTTTTTTTAAAAAAATTTATCTTGAAAACAGTGCGTCCTAGAGAAAAAATGAATAGAATAAAAATTAAAGAGAATTAATTTCCAACAGATTTTATTTAGTGCATTTTTTCAATATCTGTAACGGTTTACGATTTACAAGCCTTTAAAATTAACCTTCTTAATGGTTATACTTCAATAACCTTCTTTCACGGAGAAGGTCAACTTTTGATGGACTTTAACGCCTAAAATGTTCAGAATAATAATTTATAAAATTGGGTAATTTGGATTTTTTAAACCTTTCTACGTCCTTAAAGAATGAATTATTCAAGTAGTAATGTATATTTTAATGGGCAAATAGTTTTAAATTGCACTTAATGCAGTTTTCATGTATGTACACAATTGATTGAAAGAAAGTCGTTTTTTAAAAGCGATCCAATGCTTTCACCGCGACAAGTCTTAATCTAGGTTAGACAGAATTTCCAAGAAAAAAAAAGGTTTTATTGCCAATTTCTATGGGGAAAATTGTGGATGAAAGGGGGTGAGTGGGCGTGTGCGTATGGCCGGGGTGTTTGTGAGAGTGTGGGTGAGTGGTCCCGTTACCATACTCTTACGTCAGCGGACCGTTACGAAGAAGTCCCCGGGCGACCTTGCTGCAGGAGGGTCAACGCTCCAAACGAAACACGGTTAAGGCCGCCGTCCCTCCACACCCCAAACAGACTCACCAAAAAAAATCGTCTTTTCTGCACTCAAATTTTAATAGTCTCAATTTGGGTCAACTATTTTCATTTCATCTTATTCTCTTAAGTTTTTCTTCAACCACACTGTCGCTTTTAAAAACGCTATTTCTGATAACTTCTCTTTGGGCATAAATATTAGGTGTACAAAATGAAACTCAGCCACAGGGTAAATTTGAATTTTGTAGATTTTAGCCGAGTTTCATTTTGTACACCTAGTAGTTCATTTTTTCAAAATTTTGAACATTTTAGGCGAGTCCATAAAAGTTGATCTTCTCCGTGTAGGAGGTTATTGAAGTATAACCATTAAGAAGGTTAATTTTTAAAGGCTTGTAAATCGTAAACCGTTACAGATATTGAAAAAATGCACTAAATAAAATCTGTTGGAAATTTAATTCTCTTTAATTTTTATTCTATTCATTTTTCTCTAGGACGCACTGTTTTCAAGATAAATTTATTTTTAAAAAAATTATTTTCCGAAAATGGTGCATCCTAGAAAAAAATAATTAAGTACAAATTTATAGAAAATTAAATTTCCTACAATTTTATTTATTAGGTGTACAAATAAAACTCAGCCACAGGGTAAATTTGAATTTTGTAGATTTTAGCCGAGTTTCATTTTGTACACCAATAGCTTTCAAACTGTATTTTTTTTTAAACCTAGACATAAGTTATTTTTAGAGCAGGACGTCTAAACTCTGTATCACCTATATTTTCATCACTTGAAAATGTTCATATAATTTAATGTTTCGCTTGGTCGCTCATTCTACGCATCAAGGTAGAAATAATGGGCTTTCTGCCCAAGGGATGCCCCTCTCGCAAAGGGTGAGGTATTAAATTTCTCCCTACTAAAAAAAAAAAAGAAATTTTATACCAAAAATTCGTACAAAAAATAAGGAGTTTTGGTGAAAATCGGACCAACGACCGCAGCGAATTTTTTAAAATTTCGAACAGACATAATCTCCGCCATTTTTTCGAAATTCAAAAATAGCCCACCATAATTTTTTGTCCAAAATTTGGTGGAAATTGGTTGAAAACTGTGGCCGTAAAGTGTTCCGGAAAAAATGCTACGGCCGGCCGGCACCACAGACAAAGTTGAGATCGGTCGATTTGACCCTCTGGGGTCTGAAAGACCCCCAAAAACGGGTAACACAACTTCTTTAAGGAAGTTATAAACTCAAAAGGCTTGAAAAAGATTTCATAGGGTCTTGGAAGCTCAAAAAAACACGAAACTGGTGTTTAAAAAAAAATTTTTTTCTAGACCAGGAAATCGAGGAAACCCAAAAAAACCCACTGTTCTCAACAAAAACTTTCGACTTTAAAAGCAATCAATTGTTTTTTTCCTGTTTTGAAAATTGATTTACAAAGAAGAAGGACTTGCCAATTTTAAAAGGGACATTTTAATTTCTTAACGCACATGTTATGATTTGTGAAAGTCCTTCCATTCTACTTTCATGTTTTCAGTTTCGTTTGGCTGCTTACCAGTTTTAAGTTAGACGTCCAATCGATTTCATTCTTTCAATTGCTCAATGGAAGACTTTTTAAAAGGGATTTTCCACCTGAGTTTTTTGTACAATTGCAATTTTTAGGCAGAATACTGACAAATGCGTTAAAGTCTCTCAAAGCCCGGTGCTTAGAATAGTGGAACTCCTCGATTTTTGAATTAAAAATTTGGGTCCAGGCGTACGCAAAATTATTAGGTGTACAAAATGAAACTCGGCTAAAATCTACAAAATTCAAATTTACCCTGTGGCTGAGTTTCATTGTACACCTAATAAATAAAAATTGTTGGAAATTTAATTCTCTATAAATTTGTACTTAATTATTTTTTCTAGGATGCACCATTTTCGGAAAATAATTTAAAAAAAAAAATTTATCTTGAAAACAGTGCGTCCTAGAGAAAAAATGAATAGAATAAAAATTAAAGAGAATTGAATTTCCAACAGATTTTATTTAGTGCATTTTTTCAATATCTGTAACGGTTTACGATTTACAAGCCTTTAAATTAACCTTCTTAATGGTTATACTTCAATAACCTTCTTACACGGAGAAGGTCAACTTTTGATGGACTTTAACGCCTAAAATGTTCAAAATTTTGAAAAACTGAACTACTATAGTTTAAAATAAACAAGGAGGGTAAAACAATAACTGAGGAAGTATTTTTTTTCAAAGACTTCTAAAGTATTACAATAACTTTCTTTTGAGAAAATTAAAACTTAAAAAAAACTCTGGTGGCTTACACCGTATTTTTCTTTCAGTATCGAGGTAGAAAAATTAAAGTCTCTCAGCTGTCATGCAAAAAAGAACGAAAACACCCCAAATTTCTCCCAACTCAGATTCCCATTTCAAGATGCTTCATAGTTGGAATCTTTGGGCAAAAAGAAGGTCAATTTTAACGGATTTTAGCGCAAAAAAAACGCTAAAATTTGATATTTTTTAAAGTTGTCAAAAACGGTCATAAGAAAATCAACTTAGCGTAGATTACGAATCAGAAATAAAAAATAGGGGTTCTCATTTGAAATAACGAAATAAGGATCTTCTGGAGGCACCCTGTATATCCAAACTCATCAAATTCTTTGATTAAAATTAAGGAGGGTTTACATTTAATTTTTTTTTTTATAAAACCACTTTTTAACGCTCTCCATATTTTTCCGTGTATAAGCAGAGGTGAAAATCGGATGAAAACTGAGTTTTCCGGAAAAATATGACGGCCGGCCGGCACCACAGACAACCTCACTTATAACTACGAGATTTAGAAGACCCTTTTCCACCGATATACAGGGTGTCACAATTCTCTTTGAGGGCAGTAAAAAGTAACTGTTTTTTCTGAGCCTTCTTTCCTTTGAAAAAATTGATAAGTAAATTTTTGACAGGGGTGGTTAAACATTTAACATCAAAATTTGTCTAAAAATTTACTGCGATTTTATATTTTGAAACAATTTGAAACTGTCTTCGCCGGGTGAGTTGAGGCCGGTCTCTTTCAATGCTCAATCACGTTTCGGGGGTATTTTAATGAGTCCGTTAATTAAGGGGAACAAACTTTTTTTTATTTTTAGTCTATTGACACAGTTTTTCTTATTTGGGTTGGACTTATGAAAATGAGGAACTTAAAAATCAAAAGATTGAGCAAAAAAAAATCCATTTTGCCGTGTTAATTTTTGATGAAAGAGAAGAAGAATGGTGAAGTTTTTGAAGATAAAGAAAAAATTTTTTCGTACCTGATAAAAAGCTGGATGCTATACTCTCGCTGTCTTGGGCGAAAGCGCTAACACCTAGAAGCACTGTAAGCGAAGCATAAAGGAGCATCTTGCCCACTTTGTCCGTGGTTCAGCACTGACTGAAGCACTGAAGAAAAAAAAAATCCCCCACTTACCGCTAACCGAGTAACCGACCACTACTATACCAACAACGCCGTCGTCGGTCGTCTTAACCACATTCGATTCTATCCTCCTTCTTCTTCTCCTTCTTCCTTTCCCCATTTCACCGCCTCTGGGGGGGTTCGCTATCTCTTTTAATCTTCTACCTGGAGCCGCGACGGGTTCTCCCCGCATCTCGGAAATCAGAAACCCACACGCAATCCCTTTATCATCGTCCCACCCATGGAGCTCTCTTGTACCTGCTCAACACACTTTTTCTACACATTTCAGACGATTTACAATCTTTTCAAGGTCACATTTCACCTCCGACCACTTTTTTGCCCTTCTCTCAAATTTATTACCTGCATAAGCCTAATCTTATATGCAGTCCTCATGACTTACTGCAGCTGGTTTATCTCGCGATATACCGACAAGCCCGAAAAAAAAGCAACGTTATACGGGGTGTCCGGAAATGGAACACGTCTGGGAGAGCGTTAAAAAGTGGTTTTATGGAAAAAAATTTAAACCCCCCTTAAACGATTATTCCAAATGTGGTCTCAGAAAGTTAAAAATTTAGAGAAGTCCAAATAGGCGGTTTTTCGGAAAAATATCAAGTCTCTTCTTCAGAAGTCTAAATCACCTGCATAAATCGGACGAATATGCTTAAATCGGAAATCATTTTACTTATTAGGTGTACAAATGAAACTCAGCCACAGGGTAAATTTGAATTTTTAGATTTTAGCCAAGTTTCATTTTGTACACCTAGTAGTTCATTTTTTCAAAATTTTGAACATTTTAGGCGAGTCCATCAAAAGTTGACCTTCTCCGTTAGAAGGTTATTGAAGTATAACCATTAAGAAGGTTAATTTTTAAAGGCTTGTAAATCGTAAACCGTTACAGATTTGAAAAAATGCACTAAATAAAATCTGTTGGAAATTTAATTCTCTTTAATTTTTATTCTATTCATTTTTTCTCTAGGAGCACTGTTTTCAAGATAAATTTATTTAAAAAAAAATTATTTTCCGAAAATGGTGCATCCTAGAAAAAAATAATTAAGTACAAATTTATATAAAAATTAAATTTCCTACAATTTTTATTTATTAGTGTACAAATGAAACTCAGCCAGGGTAAATTTGAATTTTTAGATTTCATTTTGTACATATATTCATTTTTTCAAAATTTGAACATTT
>JACGAQ010003963.1:0-21619 GCA_014119065.1 Orius insidiosus | reverse complement strand
AAAAAACTTTCCTCTATTGGGTCTCGACAGCACATTTCCATTCATTGGAGGGTATCACAATAATTGTTTTTTGAGGAATTTAAAAGAGAGTGGGACATTTTTTCCTCCCGTGGGAAATGCCCTTGACTTTGCCTCCCTCCAGAGGAAGATTAATTACCCTTCACTGATTGACAGGACGGTGGCAACTTACATCTACTACATACATTTATGTCTATTTTATGATTATTAATTCAAAATTAATATTTTTGGATTAATTATGGATAAAAATCACTATTCCCACAATAACAACAAACTAAATAATTTAATGAACTACATAGTGCACGTTTGCTTAGCAGACCTTACATAGAGGATTTTTACTCCCCAAAAGAATTGTTTTCCCCTCCATGTTGGGATTTGGGGGAAGGGTTTCCAGACCCAGTAGGGTCAGATCGATTTTTGGAGCTATCCGATCTCATTCGTCTGTGGTTCTTTCTGACGTATGGCGTCTGATATTTGAAAAATTTTAAAATTCGACTTACTGGAATTTGTTTGTTGAAGGAAGTCGGTTTGCGCATTGCCGTGGTGCAAAAGCTGGGTTGCCATGGTGACTGCCATGACCTGGACATTATATCACAGTTAAGACTATATCAATAAAAAAAAGTTTGTTTCTTATTTTATTGGTATAAAATAAATTAAATTAACTTTTTATATCTATCTCTGTCCTCCACAAATTTAAAAATAAAAAATTATAATACTAAATTAATTGAGTAAAATTTATTAAAATATAATAAATTAGTAATAGTAATTAAATTTAATATTGTCTAACCATCAGGAAAGTCAATAGGTAACGCATTCATAATTTCATGATTTATAATAGTGAAATGAACATATTCAAAATATTTTTAAAAATTTTAATTATAAAAAATTGTAAAATTATTTAATAATTATATTAATTGTTTTTTTTATTATTTTTTGTTAAGACGCAATTGGAAAAAAAAATTTGATTGTGTGAGAAAATTAGGGAAGGTTTTAATGGAAAAAAATTCGAGTAAATTTACCATAATTTATAAATTGATGAAATCTCGGCTTCGGATGGAGGCGGCGTTAAGGGGGGTTCGGGCAGAAATAGGAACTGGCACTGATCGGTGGTTTCGAGTGGGTGTTTGAGTTTCACAGCGGTCCCTCCCCCCCGTCACAGTCCCGCCACGATAAGGAATAGAAATTTCCCGTCGGGTTTTCACTTTGAAAAGGGGATGAAAACGTCCTGATAAACATTCGTGCCCTTCTGAAATTTTCGAAGTCGATTTGGAAAAGTTTACTGATAACCTGCTTATTGATGAGGTTAGGTACTTATGGGGTTGAAATATGACGTTTTACGGTTGGCGTCAGTTTTTTTCTAATTTCAACTGAACCGCTATAACTTCTTAAAATTTAAATTTTTTTCTCTGCTATAGAAAGAGCCCTTCGAGGCCAGCCATGGAAGAACCATCGTTCAGAACGCAAGCATTTTTCTGAATTACTGATTAAGAAGACTTG
The DNA here is from genome assembly GCA_014119065.1 of Orius insidiosus. NCBI lineage: Eukaryota > Metazoa > Arthropoda > Insecta > Hemiptera > Anthocoridae > Orius > Orius insidiosus. Next base: position 20,104 of record JACGAQ010003963.1, on the reverse strand, counting down.
GCTCGTATTTGTAACACGCCTTGAAACTCTCCTTTTGTTAAGGAAACCTTGAACATTCATTTTAAGTGAAATCAAGGATAGGGTCGCCGTCAGCCAATAGCTTTGTTCTAATGGCAGTTTCAAACTGCGGATGGAACAATGAGTGCCCTCCCTTCAGAATACCTTAAAGTTCCTCAACAGCCACCTTGAAAAACTAAAAAGGGAAATCAGGATTAATTAGAAGGCACATAACTTCCAGGGAGGTTGTCCTTAAAAAAATTAAGGAACGATTATCAATAACCTTGAGAAAGGGACCCTAAAGTTTATAAAATAAATACCGAGAATGGATTAGAATTCGAATCAGACGGTTTTAGTATTTAAACTTAACGCACCTTGTGAAAAATGAGAGAAGAAAACCTTCCCGGACTTGTTTGTACAGGTCTGTGGTGGAAAGTGGGGATGAATACAGTATTCCGCTCTTCTTATCATGAAGCCAAAAAATTTAGAGGTAATAATTTACCTATGGTTTTGTACATATTAAATTTATAATAATGTAGCGGAAATCAGGGTTGTGGTCATTAATGAAATAATTATTGCCGAGCTTTCGATAAATTTATTATCATCTTCAGGGCCTGAAAAACAACAATTGTAAATTTCGAATGACAAAATATAGCAACTTACTTTAGTTTGAGTTTTTATGGGGAAAACATTAAATAAATTTTTCTTTACACATTAAAAGGGGGAAAAACAAGTAATAAAATCATTTAAAATTCAATAACATTAAGATAAAATTGTTAAAAAGACTAGATATAAAATTATAAAATTTAAGGGAAATTATAAAACAATGATGATTATTGATTGATTGATGATGATTAGAACAATGATTTTATATCTAGTCTTTTTAACAATTTTATCTTAATGTTATTGAATTTTAATGATTTATTACTTGTTTTCCCCCTTTTAATGTGTAAAGAAAAATTTATTTAATGTTTTCCCCATAAAAACTCAAACTAAAGTAAGTTGCTATATTTTGTCATTCGAAATTTACAATTGTTGTTTTTCAGGCCCTGAAGATGATAATAAATTTATCGAAAGCTCGGCAATAATTATTTCATTAATGACCACAACCCTGATTTCCGCTACATTATTATTAAAATATTGATGGTCGATAATTCAACGAAACAATTATATTAAATTTTTGTGAGTAATTATTAATTAGCGTTTGTTTTAATAATATCACCTACAGTAGCTATTTAGAAGGCAGTGCAATGTTAACCGTCTTTGTCCAATGTCCACTGAATTTCATGTTTGCACAATGGAAAAGGGATGCTCATAGGGTTGATTCGATATGGCCTTCCTTCCCATATTTATCCGATACGATATTTCAAAATATCGGATGAACGATATATCGGAAGGAAAATATTGGATGAACCGATATATCGGAAGGAAAATATCGGATGAACCGATATATCGGAAGGAAAATATCGGATGAACCGATATATCGGAAGGAAAATATCGCAATATCGGAAGAGAATATCGCGATAATTCCGAAATATGTATCGTGATATATCGCATCGGATGTTAACAGTTATCTGTGTGTTGCCCCATTTTTCTTTCGGATTCATATCGTAAAAATATGGCGATATATCGGTAAGGAATATCATGGATGAACCGATATATCGGAAGGAAAATATCGATATTGTGATATATCGGAAGTATTGCAACAACCTAGATGCTCAAGGTATCCTTTTAAGGAAAGGAGAGTTTCAAGGAATGATTAAAAATACGCCCCCTAGGTTACAGTGCAGTTGTCCTTGGGGTTCCACAATATCAGATTGCTTGGGTACAGTTCAATCAATTTTAACATTTCCCAAAAAAGATAGTCAAAGCAAGATTCTTTAAAGTACAGAAAAGACGGTTTAGTGGAGCGCTCGCTGCAAGGATTCCTAGCAAGTCAAAACTCGTTGCTCAAATCATCCACAATGCGCTAGTTGACGCCTTCACAAGAAAACTCGCACAGTATAAACCCACTTTTATAAGGAGTGTCAATACAGAAAGGAACATTTCAGTAAGTAATGATACATTCTCGTTTTTTATTACTTATACATGAGTATGTACAGACTAACACAAAAATAATAAAAAATTAACAAAAAAATAGGACTCTACATGAAACTAAACTCAAAAGTGATAGTGAACAAATAGCAAAAAGAGAGAAAAAAATGCTTTTAAAATGATTTTGGGACTAGGAAACCACTTGTAGCAAAAGAAAGCCACTTTTTCAAGGTCCATACATTAACTAGTCAGAGGAAAAAATGGCTTCCCAAACATAAAATGAAACAAAAAACTGAATTACACTTTAATCTAATTTTGGTTTATAAATCAATGATTATCGAAACCCGGGACCTCCACTGAATTAGGTCCAAGCAACATCTAAAAACAAAGAAATTAGTTTCGTTTTATAAAAAGGGTTGGTTACGAACTTGTTTTTGTTGGGTTTTTTGAGCTTCCTCAAGTTGTGCTCGTTCAACTTCGAAAAGGACGGGAGCAAACAATATTACCGATGAACTAAATACAATCCACAACGCAGATCTAGAGAACGAGTAAAGACCTAAAAAAATAGAACAATACAATAATACAAGAAGTTAGGAAGATTTATCGGACTGTGGGCTTTTGGCTACCTTGAACACCCGTTTTTGTCCCTGAACACAATGAGCTGGTCGCATTTCTGACTTTTTCTGGAAACATTTCCGTAAGTCCCCATAGTCGCTCTCCTAAAGTTTCATCTTCAATCTTAAAACAAAAATTTAGCATCTTTTAAGAATAAAATAAAAATATTTACATCATCGTCGTCTTCTAATTCGGGTTTAAGTTTTTCAGGAGTCACGTCTTTGCTACTATCAGGCATTGAACCCATACCGCTGTCCGGCTCTTCACTTCCTGCCATAAATTAAACAAAAAAAGAGTTTTTTCACTAAAAACTACTAGGATTGAAAAAACTCGATTCCTCATTTATTGGAATAACCTAGGAGGGCGATCATATGGATTTTTTATTCCGGGTCGGGGAGTTTTCGATTTTTCACCCGTGGCTGTTAGCCATTCATACCAACTGGCAACAAATCGATTCTTTCTTATTATTTTTAATATTAAATCAGTTCTCTGTAATTGTATTTATTACTAATGTAATTACTGTTTAGACTTTCAAAATTATATAAAGTCTAGAAGTCTTAAAATCGTCAAAAAAGACCAGAACGATTTCCCTCCAATTTTAGGTATTTTGAAAATTCCCACGTGGAGAAAACCCTTGGACTAATGGAGATCTGTTGTTTTCTGGTTCAATGCCAGCTACCGCTAATTTTTTTAAGTTTAATTTTTTATTTTGTAAAGATTTGCAATTTTTTTATAATGCAAAAAATAGATATGCAGCTATTTTTGACCTGATGACCCACCCTACACCTGCTGACTTTTTTTTTTCTCTCTTCACAGGCTTCTGTGAAGCACTGCCCCAGGTTGAAGGAAGGGTTTTCGTTAAAAATTAAATTAGATTGAAATAATTTGCCAAACTTATTTTTATTGATAAATTTTAAACTTCAAAGAATCATCAAAATTTTGCAGAACACAACCGATTGACCAAGTACATTGGCTTTAAATAATTCACGTTAAAATTTCTATTTTATATTTTAACGGAAAATTCCGCCGATTTTACAAGATTGGTCAAAACAAATGGTTGAGAAATAAAATGCTCATTAGGATTTGAATAGAATTTTAGTAGAACCAAAAAATACTACTTATTATTAGTTTTATTATAATGAAGCTTCTTAAAATTTGATCTTATAATTTTTGGCAAAAAATTAAAATTGATGGCACTCACCGTATTTCCTGACTTGAAAAATTTGGAGAATGTTTTGCTACAAACATATGGTAAGGAAAATGTAAGGTAAAAATTTTTTTGATGCAAAAAACAGATATTTTGAGGCAATAATGAATAAAATTAGTTTTATAAATTTTTATATTATAATCTAAAAATCGGCGATCGTTTGTTTATTTGTTTTATCTTTTTAAGAGACTTTCCTTATCTGCGATCGAATACTGTAAATAAAGCAGTCTTAATGGGAATTTTTATCTTTTATAAGATAGAAGATAAAATATCCAGAAAGTGTGTTTCTATTTTTCCATATGCTCGGAGGAAAAGTGTCATTGAGGGAAATATGACAAAAACTAAAAAAATAGGTGAGGTTTGTAATGTTGTTTTGATTTTATAATTTTTTTTAGATCGATGGGTATGAGCCTTTTTATGATGGGTCGTCACAATCTTTGGATACTGGGGTTTCGAAAGTTAAATGTATAGCATATGAAGTTTCTAGGGGAAAAACGTTTTTTCTTTATTTTCTCTGCTTTATCGTTTGGGATTCTTTATTTGTTTATACAATGGTACCCTCAGTTAAAAGCAAATCTTGGCTATCGTCGTTCATCACTTTCTACTGCCACAACTATGCTTATTAAGGTTGGTTTTCAATTATTGTTTTGCATATTATAATTTTTTTTGAAGGACAAAGCTGGGAAAATATCACTTTGCCAAGTTCATGAGTTTCCTATTCGACATTTCGACTATCAACTTCAGCGTTACATTTGGAATTTGAGAGTACATCGTTTGTTCTTTTGGTTGGAAAGACGGGTTCAGTAAGCGAACTTATAAATACAACACAAGGGATATCAAATGATCAAAGAGAATTCAAGTTTGTATTAAACATAAAATAAGCTTTAATTTTTTCAATAGACTGGAAGTACATGGAACAAATCGTATTGATCTCCATACTAAATCACTCTGGCAACTTTTGGTCAAAGAAGTCCTCAATCCATTTTGTCTTTGAAATTTTAAGCATGATTCTGTGGACTTGGGATGAATATTATCAGTATGCCATTTGTGTGATTATGTCCGGGTTCGCCATATTGGCGACATTGTACAACACTAAAAGGGTAAAATTGATTTTATGGAAAATATTTTATAAATTTTTAGCAAAACGATATGCTTGAAAAAATGGTTGCTTCAGCAAACGATGAGTTGGTCACTGTTTATGATGAAAATGGAGGTTTGTTCATTTTTTGTTTGATAAAAATTTATTAAGTTTTATTCAGAAACTAGAATGTTAAGCGCCACAGATCTTGTACCTGGGACATAATCGTCATCCCTCGACAAGGCTGCCTCATGACCTGCGATTCATTGATTCTTACTGGAACATGCATTGTCAACGAATCTGTTTTAACAGGTAAAACATTTTATTTTTATTCTATTTTATTTATTAAAATTTTAGGCGAAAGTGTACCAGTTACAAAAATTCCTCCGCAGCCTCTCTCTGAAGAATATGACCCAGGAACACTTCATGCCAAACATACCCTTTATTGTGGTACTCATGTCATACAAACGAGATACTACAACCATGACAAAGTATTTTTAAAGATAAAATTTTTGTATTTTTGATGTTAGGTCACAGCTTTGGTGGTTCGGACTGGAAGTATGACGGCAAAAGGGCAACTTGTGCGGTCAATAATCTATCCAAAGGATTCGGATTTGATTTTTATAATGATGCCATACGATTTACGCTGTTCATGTTTATTATTTCAGTTGGAGTTAGTTTTTCAATGTATTTATTTATCAAGTTTGGGGTAAGTAAAAAAATAAATGAAATATAATGAAAATAAAATTTTTATAGGCAAGCTGGGAAACTGTGTTTTTGAGAAGTTTTGATATAGTGATAGTCGTTCCGCCCGCTTTACCAGCAGCGATGACGGTTGGGACGATGTATGCGCAAAATCGTCTTAAGAGAAAAGGGATTTTTTGTACTTCTCCTCCAGGATCAATGTCGCTGGGAAAGTGAAACTGTTTGCTTTGACAAACTGGAACTTTGACTGAGGAAGGGCTGTCTGTTTGGGGGTTCTGACTTGCAACGAGCGCTCTTTGGTCAACATAGAAGAAAAACCTGAATCTCTTCATATCATGTCACCTTTTCTCCAAGCATGGCGACTTGTCATTCCCTAACCAAAATCGACGGTGAACTCTGCGGCGACCCTTTGGATTTAAGCATGTTTCAATCAACAAAATGGGTATGTACACCCAAAAAATAATTTCTGTTCATTCATCATTTTTAAGGATTTGGAAGAGCCTGGATTGGAAGTAAACCGCTTCGACCAATTGGCCCACGATAGTCAAGCCTAAAAAATCACAGTTTGTCAATGTTTGTATGTAATAGAGTCCTATAAAAATATGATAATATGTAAATTTTATATCTCGCAGGCATCTGAAGATGTTTCAATGGAGTCTGAATTTAGAGTTCCACTCGAATTGGGAATCGTCAGGCAATTCCATTTTAACTCTCACGTCCAATCGATGTCTGTCATCACAAAACGACTTGGCTCAAGAAATCTACTTTTTATACAAAAGGAGCCCCGGAGAGAGTCATCAGAATATGTAAACCTAACACAGGTAAAACTTCAAAACATTAATTCTTTAAATTTATTTTTCAAATAGTTCCAGAAAATTTAACGATTACTTTATCATATTACACATCTGCTGGCTATCGTGTGATTGCTTTCGCCTACAAAAATCTTCCTAGAAAATTCAATTGGCTTCAAGCACAGCGAGTAGAAGAGAAGAAGTAATATTTTATATACTTAAAATAATTTAAAAAATAATAAAAATTAGTTAGAAAATGATTTAGAGTTCCTCGGGTTGCTTATCATGAGAAACACTTTAAAGCCTCAATCGGCGCCTGTGATTCGAGAATTACAAAATGCTAGGATTAAGTGTCTCATGTTGACAGGTAAGGATTTTTTTAAAAAGAAATATATTTGGCTTTTTAGGGGATAATATGCTAACGGCTGTAAGTGTGAGTCGAAATTGTGGTCTCCTAGTACCAACTACTCCGCTCTGCCAAGTTGTGGTGACAAGTACTCAACCTCGGACAATCAAACTTCATCCTTTGCACTTCATCTGACCACATTGAGGTATTTAGTTTTTTTAGAATAAATTTTACAAATTTTTTTAGATTGATGCTTCTTCTGCATTGGCTGTTGATGGTCAAACATGGACTGATATTTGTGATTACTTTCCTGGCTGGTACCGCAAGTGGCAACACGAAGCGTCATATTTGCAAGGATGTCTCCACAGCAAAAAGCCCACGTTGTGGAAACCCTTCAGTCTTGGACTACATAGTGCCATGGTTGGAGATGGAGCCAACGACTGTGGCGTATATTTTAAAAAACATTCAAAATGCTAACATTATTTTAGGCCTTGAAAACAGCCCATATTGGAATATCGCTTTCCACAGCAGAAGCATCAATAGCAGCACCTTTCACATCATCCGTTCCAGACGTCACATGTGTACCAAAATTAATTATGGAAGGAAGATGCGCTCTGGTTACCAATTTCGGACTTTTCAATTTCATGGCTATGTACAGCCTTATTCAATTTACATCAGTATTATTGCTATATTTTGTACGTATATCTAATACTGCATGATTTTTAAACCATCATATTTCAGGACAACGTAGAAATGGGAACGATGCAGTTTCTATACGTTGATCTAATCATAACGACTTTTCTTGCTGTCGTCATGGGAAGATCAAAACCAGGAAAACGATTGGTTCCACAAAGGCCAATCAGTACTTTAGTATCATCCTCAAACATCATTCCTCTTTTACTTCAGGTTCTTTTCTTCAGCTTGGTTCAAATATTAAGCAAAGACTTACTTAAAAATGAACCTTGGTAATGAAAAAAATTTAATTTTATATTTTTGATTTTTTAAAGGTTTGTTCCAGTGAAAACTGAAGATGGTGATACGGCAGTTCTCTGCTGGGAAAATACAGCAGTTTTTTTGATTAGTTGTTTTCAATATATTATCATCTCTGTGGCATATTCGAAAGGAAAACCTCACAGAGAATCAATTTATAAAAATAGTAGGTTTTTGAGTTTTTAAAAATGATTTGACGTTATTTTTCAGCTTTGTATATGGTTATGGTTATATTCCTGGTGGTATTTACGACGACTTTGCTTCTAATACCGATCTCTGAGCTGACCGAGTTTTTTGAATTAGAAAACTTCACATATGACGAGACGATTCGATTTAGGCTAATACTTTTCGCATTAGTTATTGTCAATTTAGTAATTTCCCTTATAATCGAGGTAAGACCATTCAGAAATTTTATCAAATGCCGAAATAAACAGGAATATTTAGACTGCACAACACTCTCGTATCTTGTGTAAAGAAGTTTTTTCGTGCATGCTTTTTAAAATTTTCATTTTTAAAAAGTTATTAATATAAATTTTACAGCATACTGTGACAAATTCATTCTGGTTGAAGTGGTGCCTAAATAAGATTCGTAGGAAGAAAGTTTTTAAAATAAATATAAAATTATTGAAAACCATATTTTAAGTTCTAGGTTCTGTGACCCTTTGAGTGTCTAACTTTTAAACATGTTATATAAAATAATGTAAATTAAATTATTGTTAAACATTTTTTCTTCATTAAACCTGATAAAACCTTCCTTGCAGGATTTACATGAAAATAGTTTCAATAATAAAGGATATGATAAATTAACCTTAAAATTTCACAGCAATATAATTTTTTTAAATTTACAAATTTTAAAATACAATATTACAATAAATAATCTTATGTTACATATAATATTATAAAAGTCAAAACTTTAATCACTAGATTTCACATAGAATTTTGAGGTTAGAATCGCTAATTAACTTTGGCATAAATGCAGGCACCTTTATATTCAAAACATGGTTAAAAAAAGAAAATTCTTGGTGAGTTGCGAACGGATTAGAAATAATTTCAGTCTCAAAATAAAAAAAATATTTTTAGTATAAAAATAAAATTTAACGGGAATTGGAAACGCAATATCATCTATCGTTGTGGAAGTTCATGGAAAGAGATCGTAGGTTGCCTTGTGAGAGGTTCGGCGAAGTGTTTCGAGTGTCGGGAGCGGAATGGAGGAGAGACGGGTCGACTGAGAGCTGGCGGATGCTTCCTTGAGACGTCGTCTGCGACGGTTGGCTTAGCTGACGTCCAGTCCGTGTCGTGTTCCTCCGCAAAGGCGACGGCGACGGTTTCGATATCCGGAAACTACTGAAATTCACCAGCTTGTGTCCGGACTGATGCGATGTCGCCTGCTGCGATTTCGTCCGGCTTAAAACTCCTGCGGTTTCTAAATAAAAAATCCCAATTATACCATAATGTAGGTCAAAAATCATCGTGCCTTCATGCTGGTTAGTCACAAACCTACTTTTTCAACAAGGGAGTGCTGGAAATTCTAAACATTTACCATCCGGTGCCATGTTTTGGGGTTTTCTCAGGTTGGGTTTTTGTTTTTATATTAAATTAAATTTACTAACAGGGAGAATTTCGTCCATTTTTGCGTGAATCGATGAGAATTGACCTGATGGCATGTCCGTCTGACTTGGGCTCGGATACATACCTTCAGGAGATGGCAAACCCCTAAAGCATCTAGGGAACGAACGAGCCCATCTGCCCATCCCTTTACAAAAAGTACAAAACATTATCAAAAGCAGAACTTTAAAAAACTAGTTAGGCCGATCGAACTTAAGCTTAATGTTAGTCCACAAAAATAAATAAAATAAAAAAAATACCATAAAAATCAAAATAAGATAGTTGATTACACAATTTATTGATGAAATTCTGAAATAAAATAAAAATATAAATCTAATTTAAAAAAAGTTTTAGAATCTGTTGAAAAATGGAAAATGAAACTTACGTGTGGCTTGTTTGAGGGTGTTGTGACGTCTTCTGGCTTGAACCATTCCATAGACAACTGCTGCAAGGAAGCATGCTGTATAGTCGGCTTGGGAGTAAGCTGCTCTTCAGTTTCCCCTCGCCCAGACACAAAAATGTTTCCATCTCCCCTTTTCCTTTGACAGGAACAAGCCCTCTGTATTCCATCAAGTAACCTCGATCAATTAACATCTAAAAAATAACAGCTATCAAAATTTTTTTTAAAATCATTCATACCATTGCTGTATGCTTAGGAACTTGTATCCGTCCCATTTTTCCAGTCGAGTCCATTCTAGACGCTTCGTTGACAGTGTTGCCCCAAATATCGTACACAGGCTTTCTCGCACCTATAACTCCACCACTAACGGACCACTACTTATGCCCACACGTAAATGAAAGTTGTTAAAAGAATGTTTATTGATGTTTTCAAGAGTTTGCTTCATCGCTAAAGCAAAATCAACCAAGGCACATACATGGGAGTAGCCATCAATAGCCTAAAGACAAATTAGATTTAGCCTTGAATTGTTTTTTTTTACCTCATGTGTAGGATTAAGACCTGAAGCAGCCATATAACAAGCACCAACAGTTTTTATTTTTTCTATCGATCCAAACCTTGGCTCAGAAAGTAGTTCATCAAAATCAACTAAAAAAAGAGCATTTAGATAATCAAAAGAAATACAAGAAATACCTATTATTTCATTAAGAAGTCTTATGCATTCCATTCCTTTGTTGACATCCTCAGAATAGAATTCTGTAAAATTAGGAATGCTGGCGAACATGACGCCAACTTTATTTCTTGTCTGAGAATAGAGCTCCTGGAAATTAAATTGTTAAATAAAAATTAACTTTGATATTGAAGATTACATCAGCAACTCTATCGTGGAGGAAATGATGGGCGACATGATCTGGAAGAATGTTGCGTAAAAGCTGGCGATTGTTTTTCCTAGTCTCTCTCATATCAGCGAGCTCCCTTTGCGCTTCTAACTTCCATAAAAAGTCCAATCTCGACGTATTTCGACGAGTCTAGCATGATATGCGACAAGTGTGAAAAATATGGACAGCATAAGTAGCATTTGGGCGTAAAAAGGCATTTTTAAGCTATAAATAAAGTTAATATGGCTTATCAAAGATAATTAAATTACTGTTTGTCTAATTGAGGTTGGCTAAATACTTGAGGATATGCGCTTAAAATTAGCCAAGTGTATCCTCCGACCATGATTAGCGCCAATGTTGTTTTGACCAAAAAGTAAACTTTTAGAGTTGTTGCTAAGGCGATGAGACAAAGCACCCATGTAAAAACAACATGTTCAACATGTACACAAAATTTAAAATATTCATCTTCATCATCGTCAGATGAAAGGCTTAAAAATTTCAAATCTTGATTTGTGGCGTTTCTTTTTACTCGAGCGTACGTATGAAGGTGTTTGTCTAATGCGTAGTACGAACTCATGTTTAAATTTTGAACATTTCTAAACAAAAATAAAGGATTGGTCGACTTTCTGTCAATTAAAGGTGTCGTCGTTTCTGTATTTGATTTTGGTGTTGTTTTATGATTTTTAGGTTCGTTTATTAGCAAATCGTTGGGCGTCAGAACCAAAGTTAAAGTCGAAGCAATCGCCATTATTGTGACAAATCCCAATATGAAGAGTGTCCTCCTGAATCTATTGTGGACTAATACCGACGATATGCTGAATTTTCTGCGGAAGTTTGGGCAACTCTTCAGCCATCACAAGTAAAACGGCGCAAGTTAGCGTCAAAGTTGCGACAATCACGTAACCAACTAATGCTTCCACTCTGGGCAAAATTACCATCTGACAAGCTACTATGAATATCCATATGACGTAGCATATCAACATATTTGATTTAAACATGTCTTCTCTTAATTGACAAAACTGAAAAAAAAATTAATGTTTTGTGTGTAAAGAACACCCTGTATACCTCTTCTTCCATATGTGATGATCGAAAGCGTAACGTCCAAGCGCTTATATTCTCTTTTCTCATTCTTTGATTACTCTCTACTTCTATACAATGGTCCATGATAATATCAGCTTCTTCTGCAGTACTGATATCAGTGGCTGCTTCATTATCAGCTTCACTCCTTTCAGGTTCTTGCCCAGTTGAACTTAACTATCAATTCATAAAGTCATTAATATACTAAATTTTAATAAAATGTTACGTTTTCAAATGGTATTTCAGGAATCCAATCTTCCACGATTTTCGCTGTATGGTTCCCATGATTGCCGTTACTGTCGACCTGTTTTTTCCTTTCTTTTTCTGCAATGTAACCAAAAATATCCGGGATGAACCTCCTCAAGGATAAAAAGAAGGTATTTAAACAATTTTTTTTGGGCTTAATTTCTACAAGGAAAACAAAGACACCATAAGGAAACAAGGGGAACACAGAAACTTACTGGCAACTTGCTGGACGGCCAATAAAGTCTGCTCGCCTTCAGACCAGAGCCGCGTCCGGGAAACCTCACGGCCGAATTTGTGCGGCTGCTTTGACGGAACTTGCTGTTTTATTATATACGTTTCGACCTCATGTTCTTTCAAATATGAATCTCTCGTATCTCCATACCAGGTTCAACTTCATAAGCATTGTTTAAACATCCTAAAGTTGCTTTTGAAATATGAACCCGCCTAAAATATTGTTACAAAAGAAACATTTATAAAATAATCTACCCAGGAAGTCCTCCAGATTCCATATGATTTGCCAAAGTAACATCATAAGACCAGACGTCAAACTGCCATTTTCGAAGGCCTAAAACTCCACAGAGGACAGACCCAGAATGAATGCCAATCCTCATGTTTAAATCAACCTAAAAACAATTGAGTAAACCTCAAAAACGATTTTTGATTAAAACTTACATTTAATTTATTTCTGACGTCTTTGATGGCTTTGATCATATGAAGACCCATTTCGACGCAGCATGCTGCATGATCTGGCCTCTCTTCCGGTAAACCAGATACACAGTAATAACAGTCACCTAACAGTTTTATTCTGAGGCAGTGGTTTTCCTAAATTCAAGGTAAATCAAGTTTTTTTCATGTTTAAACTTACCATCGCTAATTTATCAAATTTGGCAAATAAATCGTTTAAAACTCTGACTAACTCTTGAGCACTGGTTTGACTCGCCCAAGCTGAAAATTGTTGATTAATTTGTGGTTAATTTTATGATTATTTACCTGTAAATCCTTTTATGTCGGCAAAGAGTATGCTGACGTTTTCATAGCAGTGGATATAAATTCTGTGAAATTGATGAGGTGTGAATGCCCCTCTCTCGGATTCGTTGGCGATGTCACGAATCATTTCTTTGGCCACAAAATCAGGAAGCACTGAAATGCAAATAGAATTTTTGAAGAGTATCAAATTGGTTTTTACCTGATAAAAGTAGTTTTTCTTGTTGTTCGTTTTCTTTTTGAGTCTTAAACCGGGTTTCGGTCGACCTGTGGGTTTCAAGAAACGCTTCCTTTGACTCCGGTCTGTCAAATATTTCGTGTACGTTCCTGTAAAGTTGACTGCGCAGTACAAAATGCTTGTTGCAATCATTTGCTTTGCCATGCAGCTTCCGACCTGAAGGATACAAAATTATGGAACAACTCGAACATAAAGGAGTTACCACTTTGATTTTTATGAGAAGAATTAATGTCTGAAGAAGGTGGATCACTGAAGTGAGCGATCCGGCAGCGATTGACCATCGTAGAGGCAGTGGAAGCATCGCGTATGTGACGAATATTATAAACAAAATGTACCATACGAGATATTCTGGTGAAGAAAAACCAAAACATCTCCCCCAAAGTCCTGAAAATTCAGCTACTTTAAAAACAAAATTTAGAGAAAAAGATCATTGCAAAACTTTGAGACTGATATCCCTTTTAATGCAACTGCTTAAATAATTATAGATTTAATAATTTTATATTAGCAAAGAATTATTTAATTTCCCTCCACTGAATTCGTCCATTTTGGCCAAAAAGGTACAGATGAAGGAGGAGATCATGTCGTTCTTTTCCGTCACGTTTTGAATGTAGATATTGTAGTTTTTTATTTTTTCATCGAGTTCTTCAATTTGCGAGTCCATTTGAGAGCGGAGGAGAGCAAACTGCTTTTCGTCTCTATCCTTAAGACGTAGAAGGTTATTATAAAAGTTGATCATCACTTCCTCCTTTCTTTTCCAAGCGTCTTCCTTTTTGTCAAACTCCCTAATTTCCTCTAATATCCCGTTGTACTCCTTCTCGAGCTCCTTGATCTTCACTTTCGATTTCGCCGACCAAATCTCCGTCTTTAGCCTTGCCGTGCAGTCACCACTACTACTCATTTTTACACATTTTTATTTTCATTGTCATATGATGAAGAAAAACAATGAGATAAGGTCGATTCGACAGCGTGCGGTTGTACATTCGAAAAGAGAACGTCAGTTCTGTCAGTTGTCAATGGCAAACGTCGATATATGGCTTGACATATCAAACTTTGAATCCCCACTCACCACGCAATCTTTTGAAAGACTTCATAGAACCATCGATTCTGACTATTTTGCATGCAAAACTACACGTTTTTCATCCCATGAAAAATATCCTCCAACTTTGCCAGATCTCATTAGTACCTTCTAGGTAACAAAGTTTGACCAGTGGCATAAACTTCTGTACAACTTTCTAAGAGGAAAAATCGCTTTACGGGGTAATGGCGAAAAACAGAGAAAACGTCTTAGCATCCGAGGGAATTTCCGAAAGACATGTAACTTTATGAACTTTGGATTGAGTGTCATAAAAACCGACCTTGAGGATATGTCTTCAAGTTTCAGAAGTTAAGTAGGAAAAGGTCAGTGCACGCATCATGTCGTGATGATAGGAACGAGCGACGGAGAATACCAAGTCTACCATAACTTGCACCCGGAGTTTTACGGCTTTAGCTTTTAAGATAAATTTTTTATTTAATCACGAAATTGTCTAACGATTCCAATAAAAAAATAAAAACTAGAATAGAATGAGATATTTGATGTCATACTGCTAATGGTACGGCAAAGGTAAAAAAAAAAAAAAAACTGGTTGGCCTTGTGGACGATGAAGTGACCGCGCTTATTTTTTTTTTTTGTGCGTTTTTTACATCCACAAGTTAAAAGAAAATATTTACTTAACCCCTATAAAGATAACTCAAAGTGTGAATAAATAAAATTTTGTTAGAATCACTTTGACGTCCTCAAAAGAATGTTATTGTGATACCCTCGATGGTTTGGGATCTTGGGTTCAATGATGAAGCCGGAAATGTGATCCGCGCTTTAGAAATAAGTAAGCACGGCCAAAAAGACCATATCCCTGACAGTCAAGCCAAAATGAAATTTTGTTCCAGGAAATTGTAAATTATCAAAAATAAAAATTAAGTTAAATATAATGAAAGGGTTTTTTTCTCATCATTTCAATAACCATTGTTTAATATTTAAAATATACCTAGTACTAATTAATTTATCATCATTGCTAATGAACGATTTCTGTAATTTTTCACACTCTGTTATCATTCTCAAGAATTATAAGTAATAGAGAGTTTCAGGGAATCGTAATTCCGAGTCCCGACTCCGACTCACCAAACGGGAAAGGTGTTCTCGTAGAGGCTATAAAACAGAGTTTCAGGAAGTCGTTCCGACTCAGTTCCGACTCAAATAGTTCACAAATACTCACACAGCAAATTCATGAATCGAACTTAGGTACCTTTATTTCTTCGATTTTAGCCAATGCTGTTGAAAAAACTCCCAGGGCTCCTCGTTGGATTTGAAATTGTGAAAACAAAAAAACAAACCGAAGTTAAACGATATTGGATTTGAAATCGTAAAAACAACAAAAAACAACCTGAAAATAGACGAAATTGTATTTGAAATCGTGAAAACAACAAAAAACAACCCGAAAATAAACAAAATTGTATTTGAAATCGTATAAACAACAAAAAACATGAACCCGATACTAGAGGAGATAACGAAATAACCTTCGTAAAATATAACCTTACGTTTACTCGGAATCGGGATTTGAGTCGTTCCGGTATACGACCCAGCCGAGTCGGGTCGTATTACGATTACGACTGGCGGCTCGAGTCGTATGACCTTGAGCGAGTCGGAGTCGGGACTCGGAATTACGATTCCCTGAAACTCTCTAATATTATACAATGTTTAATTAACTTCCTTAAAGGAGTTATTGCGATACCCTCGACGTCGGGTTTTGGGGAAGGGTCTTCCAGACCCCGGAGGGTCAAATCGAATATTGATCTTTACCGATCTCATTTTTTTTACCTATATTTTTTAAACCAAAATAGTGCTACAGTTCACACTCCAATAAAAAATACAAAATAAATCAAAATAAAATAAAATTCTAGCATTTTTTGAGTCACTTTTGACTTCCTCAAAGAGAAGATATTGTGACACCCGAGAAAGTTTTAACAATCCATAAGAGTAAAATTTAAAAAAAAAAAAATTTAACCAAGTGTAGGCACTACTTTTTTTATTTATTATTTATTATTTTTTTTAATTAAATAAATCGAAATTTTGAAAATCTCTGTTATCGAACTATCTGAGGTTGCCTGTCATTGGTCGAAAATGCAATTAAATTGTAAGTTTACAATTTTTATTGAAATGAAAATAGTGTCTATATTTCATTGGATGTAGAGTATTTAAGGATTTCCATCGTTTTGAGATTAGGATTAATCCCACACGTATTCGCACTCACACAGTACCTCAAGTATAGCCCTTCATCGTCAATCTATCTCACTCTCACTCTCCCCCCGCCCCCGCCCCGAAACGTTCTATCTCTCTCCGGTGATGGTTTTCCTCTACCTGCCTGAAACTGAACGTCCGATGACCCAGTCAAGCGCTAACCTCGTTCGGGCGCGCAACTCCTCTCAGTTCCCCCTACCCCACCATATTGGTTCCCTCTCACTCGCACTTATTTTCCTTCTCTTTCGCTCTTTCAGTGTTTCCTCTCTCTCTATCTCATTCTCTCCCCGAGAGTCTCTAAACGTTCTCAGTTCTAGACTCGGCATTCGTGGGGCACGCCGCTCGCCGTCGAATTTTACCACTCACCGGGAATAACCACGGGGCCACTTATCGTAAAGTCGTCAGTTCCTCCGAACTTTTTAATTTTTTTTTTCTTTTTTTCCTTTTTTTTCTTTTAATTGTGCATACACGCCTGTGGAATGTGAGACAAGTTTATTCTGTGCTGTGCTGTTGAAAAATACAAATTATATTTTTGTATTTTTTATTTTAATTTTTGGTGAATTTGTGCTTATATCTCAAGGAGAGTTTACCATCGTACTTGGAACATTTTTATTTGTAAGTAACATCCCTTTTTTTTCCCATTAAAATAGAATTTCAAAACCTTCTTTAGGTGCATAATTGAGACCCCATCAGTTTTTCAAAACTTTTATTTTCAGTAAATCATAAGATTAGCACATGGAAATAAATCGAGTGTTTGGCTTTTTTGTTTCGGACGAATAGGTAACGATTATATGATTTACGCTCGTTATTTATTCGTTTTATAGTTTTATTGTGTACCTAAAATTTTGTGCAAATACCGGTTGTAGCCCCGCTATCAAAATGTTGACTCGATGAAACAAAGCCGCGTTCCGTCATTTTGCCGCTCTTTCTTCTGTATCTTAGCGACGCAGGTACAACGAATACGCCGAGCCACGTGTTTTCTTCCGTTTCCATTCATGCCCTTCCGAAAGAACATAAAAGGAAAGTATTTCCTCATTAAAAACCTTCCCATTCTAAATACTGTCTAAATGTCAGACTAACCCCTCTCATATGTAGATTTTTAAATATTGTCAACGATAAATTTCGATAAAATTTTTCCTGTTTGAAATTCAATTTGGAAAGTTGAAATTAATTTGTTGTATCAACCGAGTTGATATTTTCCAAACAAAAAGCGTCCCACAAAGGAAAACAAATCTAGAAAGCGTGGATTGAATGACCGGACGCGTTGTACGGTTGGAATTTAATGCTATTGTATATTATGATATTTAAAATATCATTTTTTAAAACATCCATTGGCGCTGCAGTAAATCTGCAGTAAATTATTAGAGAAATCATGTATTTTGGACTTCGCGGCTTCACTCATAAACTGAAAATTTAAACATCATGAAAAATAATAGGTAAACTTTGTTTTCTTTTGGCAAAACGATTTTTCAGTGCCCCAGGTTTCTTGATTGTTGGCAAAATTCGGAAATGGGGAAAATAAAAATTTATTTTGACAATTGCACAACATTCCCTCTTGAAAAACGATGAGGCAATAAAAATGATTAATCGTCCTTCCCTATATTATCAAATGTAGATTAACAAGGATTAAAGATATATCATTTTTGGTATTTATTTATTTAAAAAAAAAACAATAACTTCTTTAAGGAATTTTGCGCTAATCTTGGAAGCAAATCTGGGACCTGTTGATCAAATAATCCTGGAGCTCCTAGTAGCACTGATATTTTTAAAAACATATGTGTTTTGACAAAGATAAGGTGATCTTAGGTGTCCCTGAAATTCACAATCTCTCGAAAAATAAAAAGGCAATTTAAAATTGTTGCTATTGGAGCGGCAGACTTTCCTTATTTAAATAAAAGTTTAATTTGCGTTTTATTAAATTGCGGCTTTAATCACAAGTTTTTCAAGCATATAATGAAAAAGAATAAAAATTTAGTTGTTTTTGGACCTAATTCAATTACTGCTGAGGTTCGTTAGTCAAAATTCGTGGAATCTTTTAATTAGGGTTCCTTCTTCAACGGATGGCCGGAACTACATATAACAACCACTTTTAAACTGAGCTTATTTAGTATACGAATGTTTATTCACTTGAAAGCTTCTGCCTCCGGGAAAGGGCGATGGAGAGAGGGGTAACCGGGTGAGGAAAACAACAGCAACTTTTGATATTAAAAAATAAAACTAATACTTTTATCTTTAAATTAAAAATTAATTGTTTTTTAAAACTTTTTCCGTTTAATTCTGTTTGTTGATTTTTACATTTTTGATGTTGAAAAGTTATATCTCTCAAGAGGTTACTGTGATACCCTTCTCAATGACCATTGTCGGATTTTCCAAATTTTTTTGCCGAATAAACTAACTTTCTTTTTCATCTTGAAACTTCTCACAGCTAAAATCAGTTCTTGAGGCGGAAAAAAAATCTTATAAGTATCGCAACATTCAATTTGTTCTGATAAATGGTGTAGCTGGAGAATCTATTAAAGGAGGAGGAATAAGACGAGGGAAGAACAAAACTTTTTTTATGTGTGTGTGTTGGGAGGAGGGAGGTTATTCTGAAAGACCGGACCCGGCTCTTTTTTAACCATTTATCTTTGCTTGGGTGGTAACTTGTAAATAGGATTGTCCGTCAAGGGAATGGAAGGGCAAGGAGGGACGAGGAATGATTAATGTAAAACAAAGCTTCTCTTGAAACAAGAGCGAAGCTCTTCTCCTCAGATAGCACCCAAATATACACTTTTCTCCAAAAACTCAACGGAGGACTCCCGAAGAATGTCGACCCTTTCGGCATAGTTTCCACCTGCTGATGAATGGACCTTCTAAAAACCCAACCAACTTCCACAGTTCAAAATCTTGTTCATATTATATTTTTTTTCTATTCCTCTAAGTTTGACACTCATCATGATTTTGGGTCTTCCCGAGTCGTCCCCCAGAGGAAAATAAAAAACCCGTCGAAAACCGCCGCAGTCAAAACATTCTATTTTACTTAAAAACGTGTTATTTACATTAAAAAGAAAAAAACCCACCATGGTTCCCTTCGCAGTTACCAACTTGTTTTTAACTTCCGGCGCATGCTCAGAACGACTGCCTGCCAAAATGACGTCAGATTTAAGGAAAAATCGTTTCAAATTGGTTTCCAACTCCCGGCGCATGCGCAGAACGACTTTGCCGTCAAATGTAACGTCAGATGGCCTCAGATTTGACATTGGTTGGAACAAATGACGCAATTTATTGGATGAATTCGATGACTCATAAAGCGAATCAACAATTTTCTTTGGCATTTCTCAATTTTAGTAAATAAATACTCTTGGCATTTTAAAAAAAATTACTATTTTATTACATACTTATTATGTGTGGAAAATGATTTAAATTTTTTGTTCCTGTTTTGCGGATAAGAATATTTAATTAAGTTGTAAAATAAAATAATTGGGACAAAAATAAATAAAACCTTTTATCATTATTGAAAATTTTTTTAATTTAATAAAAATATAATTTAAAAAAAACTTTTGTTTTTAGCTTGTTTTTGTGTTTCGGGTCCGTAAACGTTCTTACAAAAATAGAAACTTTTAATAGAAGGATCCACTCGTAGATACCAACGAGGGGGCTGCG
>JACGAQ010003962.1:0-21619 GCA_014119065.1 Orius insidiosus | reverse complement strand
AACTAAAATATTCTTAACAATGTTTCATGTTAAAATGTTTTTTTCGGAATTAAACATTTAAGAGGGGGAGAGGAAAGCTTTTACGCCGGGAAGCTAGATAGCTCTATTTCGGAATGGTCGTATGGGGATCAGTTTTATTTCTGTTTCGGTTGTAACCATGACGACGGACGTTTTCTAGGAAAGGGGCCCCTCGGTGGTTTCAAGTGTTCCCTCCCTGTTTTACCTCTTTTCTCTCGTTTTGCCCCCGCGCGGTTTTTTTTCTTCTTCCCCGTTAGTCAGGAGGATCGACGATTTCTGAAGGGGTCCCCCTTTCCAATCTGAAAGACTAAAGGAGTTTCGGGCTTTTGTGTCGGTGACCTATAACGACAATTAGCTTCCCAAAGACACAAATGGCGAAATGTCAGGTTTTCTTCTCGTGGTTTATTCGGGATGAAATTCTTGTTAACTTCCTCAAAGAAGTTATTGTGATACCCTAACTTTGTCTGTGGTGCCGGCCGTCCGTCCGTAGCATTTTTTTCCGGAACACTTTACGGCCACAGTTTTCAACCGATTTTCACACAAATTTCTTTACATTTCATTCTTACATTTCAAGAATGTAGCGAGGGAGATTTTTGAATTTCGAAAAAATGGCGGAGATATGTCTGTTTGAAATTTTAAAAAATTGGCTGCGGCCGAACCGTTGGTCCGATTTTCACAAGATTTTCACCAATTATCCTTATATTTTTTAAGAATTTTGGTGTAAAAAAATTGCCACTTTAGTTATTATTTTTTTTAGTAGGGAGAAATTTCGTACTTCTACCCATTACGAGATGCACATCCGTAGGCCAGAGAGTCCATTATTTCTACCTCGACACTTAAAAAAAATTTTCGAAAAAAGAACTTAAAAATTTTTAGAAAAAAAAACTTCCTTATGCTTCCCCTCCTTTATACTTTCCATCCTTTCGTTATACTTTCGTTCCTCATAATTCCCCCTCCCTTATACTTCCCCTCCTTTATACTTCTCACTCCTTTGTACGTCCCCTCCGTTATACTTCCCACTCCTTTGTACGTTCCCTCCGTTATACTTCTCCCTCCGTTGTACATCCCTTATGCTTCCCCTCCTTTATACTTTCCCTTCTTTCGTTATACTTTCGTTCCTCATAATTCCTCCCTCCCTTATACTTCCCCCCCTTTATACTACCCCCCTTTATACTTCCCTCCTTTGTACGCCCCCTCCGATATACTTCCCCCTCCGTTGTACATCCCCTCCGTTATACTTCCCCCTCCTATATTGTTACTTCTCTGTAAGGAAGTTTTCGTTGAAAGCTCTTCAAACTAGTACTTTTTCTCCAAAAAGTTTTAAATTAACATTGAACGAAGAAAAAAAATTAGGCCGCCTATGGGGTTCGAACCTACGACCTATGGGTTTCTAGCCGAAGGCTAACATTTAAGCATAATCTTCTTATTTTTCGTTGGGTGTGTTAAGCATTTAAGAAGAAAACACAGAACATTTCAATTTTTTTTTCTTTAGTCCTAAATGTAATTAATTTTTGCTTCCTTGCCCCCCAAGGGCCTTAAGGAAGGAAGCCTAATTGGAAGGAACGTCGGACAAATATTTCTCCAAGAGGAACCCTTTTTTTCTCCTCTTGTGTAAAATAAAATAAACCTTAAAAAGAGACAAAAGTTTATCCTTTAAAAACTTTATTTTTTGTTTTCCATGTCGGTGAGTGATGATCGTATTTTAAAAAAAATTATTCTGGCCGAAACGAGAGATTGCTTTTTCGTGCAAAAAAAGGAGGCGAGATCAAAGGGGTAGCGCGCTTTTTCCATCCATCCCCTCGCGAAATGACGCAATAGAAGGTGGTTCGTTAAAATTTTAATATCCTGATTTAAATTACAGGGGCGCCGAATTTATGTTGCTTCAAGAGAATTACTTACGGTCGATATATCATAGCGTTTAGTCAGTCAACAGCACCTTTGTAGTAGCCATAATGAAAGCACTAACTCTTTAACTAGTTAACAGCCTTTAAACGAAAGGTTGCTGAACCTACTTCCAGATAACTTAAATAATTAACGACCAATCAGCAATTTTTGAGCTCTTCGGGTATATGATGGCTTTGAAGGACGATCCTTCAGCCTTTGAAGAAGATCCTCACGGTGAATTTGTAACACGTGAAGACGTCGAAGGAAACGCCGGAGGGTTGATCAATACAAACAATGGAGACGAAGAGACATGCTGACTGCTCGTCAAAGGTATTCAGGATTGGGACAATGTGCCGGCTGATTGCATAGACCTTTAATTGGCGAGGCTCCTCTCACCTAATCAAATTTGATCAACAGCCCTTTCACACACCGTTCAACCCGTTCTTGGTAAAATCAATTCTCCCTTCTCAGGTTCGGAGCCTTTCCATCAATTGTTAGGTTCCTAAGCCCCGGAACTCTCGTTTAAATTTGTTACTCCCTTCTATTGAATTTACTGTCAATTAGTATATTTCCCCACTTTAAAACGTTTTTTTTAAAAAACGGGATAAACGTAAAATCCGAGTCTGACAGCCAAATCCGCTCGGGATAACATGTAGACCCTATTTGCTTAATTAAATGAGGTGCTTTGGTTAGCGTTGTATATTTAAAGTTAACGTCAAGTCGTTATATTGGTACCCCTGGTGACATTCTCCCGAGCACAAATCGCCATTAAGCCTTTAACAGGATACTGTCTCTGTAAATTCAACCCGCAGTTAACCTCCATAAGCTTATCTCATAGCTTTTATTGCTTTCAATGCTTGATTACTCCAGTTTTAACAGCATTCGTCTTTATCTTTAATAAACTTCATTATTAAACCCCTCTCTAAAAAATAAAAAAAAACATATTTAATGAGAAAAAAAAATTAAGCCTCTTTTTCCTGTTGAAAAGAGTTTAATTAATTTTTATCAAAATAATCGGAAAATTGTTCTTTTTAATTTAAAAAAATAGAGTTGTAATTATTTTTATAAAGACTAGGTGTTGACAGAACAGAAATCGAAGTGCTTCGTTCCAGAATTTTTTTTAACATCGAAATAAGGTTGAGAGGGAAACTTAATGGAAAACAAACATGGGAGAGAGGAGGGTAAAGAAAAAAAAAAACAAATAAGGGAGGATTTTGTGGGTGAATCATCAATAAAACGTGTCCAAGACAGGGCATACGGGATAATTTGAATTTTCTTATAATATCTCCATATTATACGCCCTCCCTTATTTTCTTGAGCCAACAAAAAAGGAGGTAAATTATTGTTAAATATTGGATTCCCCTACGTGCTTCGCTTGCTATCTTCATGGCGTGGAATCACGGAGCGGACTGAATTTAGAACGAATAGGGGTGAGGGAAAGTCGAGGAAAGTTTTGTGTGGGAAGGAGCCGTTTTTTGAAGCTAAAAAGTGCGGACTTCCTTAATGTTTCAAGGGCACGTTTGCCTCTTTTTTTCCATTTGATATCCGCTTTTATCTTCTCGGAGATGCTTTTTTTAACCTCTTTGAATTAAAGTTTGCGACAATCTTTAGGTACTAATCTGATTTGCAGAATCTTGGTCTTTAGTCTCCCTGATCTCTAGAGACCTTTTTCCTTTCCAATTTGTGATATTTTCAGACTTTTAAGTTAAAACGTGCAAACTCCAAACTAAAGTCGTTGAAATACCGGTGCCTATTAGATCACCGAAGTTAAGGAGACACCTCCGGAACGTTTTGTTTAAAAAACAACAGATCGCAGCACTTTGGTCCCTTTTTACTTTCCTATATTTGAGCACTAAAAATGGTCGGAAAATATTTTAGAAAAGCTCGCTATCGTAGATTTGGGAATTTCTAGGCGGTATTGGGAGCAGTTTTTCCAAAAAAGGTTTCCTTTGGAAAATGGAAAACTTATTTTCGACTGAAACATTTTTTCCAAAAAAAATGCTAGTCATTTTGTAGGTTTTGATGAGCTCTTTCCAAAAACATATTGTTTAAGAAAATCGTAGTTTCGTCGTAATCAAAATTCGTAAAATGGCAGTTTTTTTTTGGAAAAAATGTTTCAGTCATATATGGAAATAATTAGCATTTTTATCTTAAAATTTGAATAGGTGATTAATTATTATGTAAATTTGGTAATAAGATAACAAGAATACATAATATTTTAAAAACGTGCTAGGTTAATTAAGTTAATTATCTAAGGTATCCGTTTTCAACGTCTTGAACTAATAACCTAGGAAAGCGTAATTAACCAGAAGACTCCGCCCGGGAGCCCTTAAAGTGTGATTAGCCTCAACTCCTAAAATTTCAGAGTTTCCAGTTTTTTGGATATTGAATGGAATAAAAGTTGGTATTTAGTCGAGCCGGGAGGGCGGTGTAATGTGCTCAACGGAAGGACATCCATCATCCGCGGCCTCCGCCTTCGCTAAGCCTTCCTACCCCCTTCTTTCTCCCTCTACCGAGATTTCCGGTTCCTCCGCCTCTAAGATATTTATGGGCGAGTTCCTCCGGAACTCCAAGACTCTATATAAACATTCTACAACTCATTCTTTTCCCGCGGAGTTTTTCGACGCTGACGTCACCCCTACGAAAAAGTAAACAAAAGTTTTTTTTTCTTAAAAACTGTTGATCTTATAACTTTTTAACCTAATTTTTGCGTTTGAAAAATATCATTTTTCTAAACTTTTCATCTGTTAACGATTTTTTGTCTTTTGGGAGTTATCCGTTTAAAAGGGTGGAAAAAAAATTCTCTTTTTTTCTCCCTTACTCCCAGTCCTACTTGATATTCACCCCCATTAAACTATCAGCTCTTAGCGGTTTCATCAACTACTTTTTCGAAAAGGGGGTTACCTCCCCAGTTTCCCGGCCATTACTTCCGGCGAAGGGAAATAGACCGGAAATTCTTCCTGCTCGCACCTACATCCCATCAACCGTCATCTTATCAGAAGTTTCGGAAACATCGAAAAAAATGTATCCTGAAAATTTTTTTTAAAGAATTTTCATTAAAAAAAAATTATATGGTTTTTTTCGTTTTATCGCCTCAAGAAACTTGAAGGGGAGGTCGGATCCATTAAGAAAATTAGGTAATTCAAGGTATCACGGCGCGACCAAGCCAGAAATTCGTGCCGGTGTTGCGGGCTCGTTGAAAATCGTCCCTTTCCCCCCTTTTTAATCAAAAGTAAACACATTTTCATTACATTAATGCACATGACTGCTCATTTTTTAATATCTTTCCCTTTTTATTTTATGATTAAAAAAAATTTCTCCCAGAGTAGTTGAATAGATTCACATAAAATTCCCCATGTCTACGCCCCATGCACTGTTCCAGACAGTCTAGGATTTGCAATGCAGGGGAGGTTGTAATCTATTACTAGCTGTCACATGAACATAGCGTAATTCGAGTCACGTTCAGATTTATATACTGACCCCCTTTTCCGGAAAGTTGGGCCCAGATTTTTTCCCCTTCCTTATCTACGAAATAAAATTTAAAAAAACTAGATACTTAAAGAATATAGGTCGTTGTGGATTCGGCCAAAATCGTAAAATGTAATAATAAAAAGTAGAGTAGTCGTTTTTACGATCGAGGTTCCATTGTATCATAGCACTTTTCCTGTTTACGAAGTCTTTTTAGGTAGATTTTTTTTATTGCAAATTTCGTTAAGAAAAGCCATTTTATCATGATAGTCTCTTAACTACTTTTTTTCTATGAATTAATTTTAATTTTTTTTTTTTTTTCCAGGTGAGATATTCAGTGTTTGCTGCACAGTGAGTAAAATTTTTATCAACAACCGAGAAGTCTTTCTCCTTAAAAAGAGAAGATAACGAAACATTTTTTAATCAAATTGCTTAAAAGCAAGGGTGTTTCTCGGCCGGCAGAGAGGCAAAAACATTCTTTAGTTTTTGAGAAAAGTACTGGTTTGAAGAGCTTCCATCGAAAACTTCCTTAGAGGGAAGTATTGAATATTAGAAAAATAAAATAACAATATAGGAGGGGGTATAACGGAAGTGACGTACAACGGAGGGGGAAGTATATGGGAGGTTAAGTATAATGGAGGGGGAAGTATAAGGGAAAGAAAGTATAACGAACGGAGGGAAAGTATAAAGGAGGGGATGGATAAGGGAGGGAGAAGTTTTTTCGTTTTTTTTTTTTTCAAGAAGTTTTCTAAGTATTTTTTTTAATTTTCCGAGTTTTTTTTTTTTTTAATTTTCCGATTTTTTTTTTTTTTTTTTTTTTTTTTTAAAGAAGTAGATATAACCAATGAGCAAGAGGCTTACTCTTCCTATTGGTTAATCTACTCTTTTTTGATACTTGTTGGCCTCAGGCCGTTACAAGGGGGGAGGGGGGTTGGACCCAGGCGGGGGCTTTCGCCATAATGCCGTGGCGCCCTTTTTTCGGGACCAACTACCAGAGGAGTGGCCTAACTAAATTATCCACAGATTTGTAGAGGGATATTTTAATTGGAATTTTTACTTCCAACCAAAATCCCTATACCCAACCTGGGATCGAACCCCGGTCTTCCGTGGTGTGAGTCAGAGACTGAACCCACCAGCCACGGAGCCGGTTTGATTTTTTTTTAATGTCCTAGTTTTTTTTTTTTCGGTAAATTTTTTAAGTAAACTGTTTTGTTTAATTTATAAGATTTTGGGTTATCTATTGTCTACCTCTACCTAGACGTTGCTGAAATTATTTAAGACCAATCATGACCCTTTAAGGTCAAAACGTTCTCTAAAAATAATAATTAAATTAACTTTTTTAATTCAGGGCCCAGGTGCAAACAAGAAGTTCGAGTTATGGTCCACATTTTGTCGAGCCGATTCACCGCCGAGGGAGCTCGCTCAGATCAAAGAACCGGCGAAGATAAAGTTTTAGCTCATGTACCGATCAAAGCGGCAAAAAGCGAACAAAGCATTTCCCCATTTTATGACCAGTACTTGAGTATAATTTATAGCATTTTTTATTCTAATGAGATTTTATTGTATTACTCTCCATATCTGGTTTTTGGGGCGAGGACCTCCAAAAAAAAATCACATAAAATTTGGCATCAATACCAAATTTTTGCCGAATTTTCTAAGGTTTAAAATGCGCATAACTTCTGACTTATAAGAGGTGCCACAAATTTTTTTCAGCGAAAAATTGATTTATACAGAGTAGAATTTTTCTCAGTTGTGGGTGACCCTCGAAAAAAAATTAAGTAAAAATTGGCATGATTTTTGCGAATTTTTAAAATTTGCATTTAAAGCCTTAACTCTTTCGAGACAGTGTCTGACGCCGGATTCTCTGTGCTACTGGCGCAGCACTTTTCCCCTCACTTCTCCCTGACCGCTCCCAGCGCCCAAAAGCACAGAGTGATGCGATCATGTAGTTCATTTCTTCCCCAACAGATGGCCAGTTTTTGCATGTCGCTAGCGCCACGGAAGCGAAGGTATTAAATATCTTAGAGAGGCTTCCCGCTGGGCAACTAAACTCGCCTGTGTTCTCCAAGCGACATGAGCGCATGGCAATAGTCGCCTGCGGTCTCAAAAGGGTTAAAAAATTCGCCAAAAATCGGTTATTGATGTCAATTTTTTCGCGATTTTTTTTCTGAGGTCCTAGAAGGGTCGGCTCCACTGACCAAAATACTCTTTTTTTTCTATCCTGATAAACACGTCAGCAGTTTTACCAACTGATCAGATATGGCATTGATATAAAAAGTTAATATAGCCTTTAGATTAACGGTTTGGCCGCAAAACAGCCGCTAAGTCAATATCAACTTACACTGGCTATAATATAGCACTTCCACAGGCTATAATATAGCACTTCCACAGGCTATAATATAGCACTTTCACAGGCTATAATATAGCACTTACACAGGCTATAATATAGCACTTACACAGGCTATAATATAGCACCTACACAGGCTATAATATAGCACCTACACAGGCTATAATATAGCACTTACACTGGCTATAATATAGCACTTACACAGGCTATAAGCACTTACAACTGCTATAATATAGCACTTACACAGGCTATAATACAGCGCTTACACAGGCTATAATACAGCGCTTACACATGCTATAATACAGCGCTTACACAGGCTATAATACAGCGCTTACACAGGCTATAATACAGCGCTTACACAGGCTATAATACAGCGCTTACACAGGCTATAATACAGCGCTTACACAGGCTATAATACAGCGCTTACACAGGCTATAATACAGCGCTTTCACAGGCTATAATACAGCGCTTACACAGGCTATAATATAGCGCTTACACAGGCTATAATATAGCGCTTACACAGGCTATAATATAGCGCTACACAGGCTATAATATAGCCCTTACACAGGCTATAATAATGCACTTACACAGGCTATAATACAGCGCTTACACAGGCTATAATACAGCGCTTACACATGCTATAATACAGCGCTTACACAGGCTATAATACAGCGCTTACACAGGCTATAATACAGCGCTTACACAGGCTATAATACAGCGCTTACACAGGCTATAATACAGCGCTTACACAGGCTATAATACAGCGCTTTCACAGGCTATAATACAGCGCTTACACAGGCTATAATATAGCGCTTACACAGGCTAATATAGCGCTTACACAGGCTATAATATAGCGCTTACACAGGCTATAATAATGCACTTACACAGGCTATAATACAGCGCTTACACAGGCTATAATACAGCCCTTACACAGGCTATAATAATGCACTTACACAGGCTATAATATAGCACTTACACCTGCCATAAGCACTTACACAGGACATAGCACTTAGAGCTGTCTGAATTTTTTCAGATTTTTCATTGTCCAAAAATTGTCTTTTAATATTTTAATAGATATTTTTAATTTTATTTTTAGAAAATTCGTTAACTATGTAATGCGATGTGGGAGAAAAGAGTTAGCTAGGAACCTCGTAAATAAGGTATATATTTAATATTATTATTATATTATAATTTATTTTTTTCTAGGCTTTAGAAAATGTGAAGAGAATACAAGTGAAAAAATACAACAAAGAAAAAGATGCGAGTGAAAAGAGCGAATAAATTTAGACGCACTCGACATTTTTCACAAAGCGGTCGTTAATTCGAAACCTCTTCTTCAGCTCGTCCCTGTGAAAAGGGGTGGATCGAAATATCAAGTATTTTATAAAATATTGAGAAAAAAAAATTTTGAGCTTTTTTTTTAAAGGTACCTGTTCCTGTGACGGAAAGGAGAGCGACTTTTTTGGCGATGAACTGGCTCATCGAGCAGGGAAAAGCAGAAGCAAAAGACGTGCGATTTCACGAAAAACTAGCGCAAGAATTGATCGCTGCGAGTCAAAATGAGGTAAGAAAACGAAGAAAAAAACTGTAGATTATTTTATAATCTGTTATTTTTTTAGGGTAAAGTTATCAAAAGAAAGCAGGACCTTCATAGACAATGTGAAGCCAACAGGGCCTACGCTCATTACAGATGGGGTTGATTTTAGTTTTATAATTTGTAATTTGTAAATAAATTTGTTTTTTGTCTATTTCTTTGATTTTTAAGGATTTCTACAATTTAATGGAGTTAATCGACTCCTAATTGAATGTTGGAATTTATAACGGTACAGTCAGTGGTGCCAACTGGCATATTCTACATTTTATTGGGAGTTTTTGGGTTTAAAATGGTATGTAATGTCACACTCAGTGGTGCCAACTGTCACATTTTACACTATAATGGGATATATTCTGCTGGAAATTACTTAAAAGAAGTTAAAAATAAAATAAAATTTCAGAATTTTCAGTGGTGCCAAATGCCACCAACTGTGCCTACGCCCACTCAGATGGGATTGATTTTTTTTTTTTTTTTTTTTAGAATTTAATTTGTATTTTGTAAATAAATTTGGTTTTTTTTTTGTCTATTTCTTTGATTTTTGAGGTTTTCTACAATTTAATGGGAGTTAATCGACTCCTAATTGAATGTTGGAATTTATAACGGTACAGTCAGTGGTGCCAACTGGCATATTATACATTTTATTGGGAGTTTTTGGGTTTAAAATGGTATGTAATGTCACACTCAGTGGTGCCAACTGTCACATTTACACTATAATGGGATATATTCTGCTGGAAATTACTTAAAAGAAGTTAAAAATGAAATAAAATTTCAAACTTTACAGTAGTGCCAAATGCCACCAACAGTGCCTACGGCCACTCAGATGGGGTTGATTTTTTTTTTTAGAATTTAATTTGTATTTTGTAAATAAATTTCTTTTTTTTTTTTTGTCTTTCTTTGATTTTTGAGGATTTCTACAATTTAATGGGAGTTAATCAACTCCTAATTGATTGTTGGAATTTAAAACGGCACAGTCAGTGGTGCCATCTGGCATATTTACACTTTATTGGGAGTTTTTGGGTTTAAAATGGGATGTAACGTCACATTCAGTGGTGCCAACTGTCACATTTTACACTATAATGGGATTTAATCTGCTGGAAATTACTTAAAAGAAGTTAAAAATGAAATAAAATTTCAAACTTTACAGTGGTGCCAAATGCCAAATTCTTCCAACGGTGCCTACGCTCACTTCAGGCGGGGTTGATTTTAGTTTTTTAAAAGAATTTAATTTGCATTTTGTGATAAATTTATTTTTTTGTCTATTTCTTTGATTTTTGAGGATTTCTACAATTTAATGGGAGTTAATCGACTCCTAATTGAATGTTGGAATTAATAACGGTACAGTCAGTGGTGCCAACTGGCATATTCTACATTTTATTGGGAGTTTTTGGGTTTAAAATGGTATGTAATGTCACACTCAGTGGTGCCAACTGTCACATTTTACACTATAATGGGATATATTCTGCTGGAAATTACTTAAAAGAAGTTAAAAATGAAATAAAATTTCAAACTTTACAGTGGTGCCAAATGCCACCAACAGTGCCTATGCGGGCTTAGATGGGGTTGATTTTTTTTAGAATTTAATTTGTATTTTGTAAATAATTTTTTTTTTTGTCTATTTCTTTGATTTTTGAGCATTTCTACAATTTAATGGGAGTTAATCAACTCCTAATTGATTGTTGGAATTTAAAACGGCACAGTCAGTGGTGCCATCTGGCATATTCTACACTTTATTGGGAGTTTTTGGGTTTAAAATGGTATGTAATGTCACACTCAGTGGTGCCAACTGTCACATTTTACACTATAATGGGATTTAATCTGCTGGAAATTACTTAAAAGAAGTTAAAAATGGAATAAAATTTCAAACTTTACAGTGGTACCAAACGCCACATTCTACCAACAGTGCCTACGCTCACTTCGGATGGGGTTGTTTTTATTTTTTTTAAAAGAATTTAATTTGTATTTTGTGAATAAATTTGTTTTTTTGTCTTTTTATTTGATTTTTGAGGATTTCTACAATTTAATGGGAGTTAATCAACTCCTAATTGAATGTTGGCATTTAAAACGGCACAGTCAGTGGTGCCAACTGGCATATTTTACACTTTAATGGAAGTTTTTGTTATAATGGATTAATGTAAGAGTTTGGTTTAAAATGGGAAGTAACGTCACATTCAGTGGTGCCAACTGTCACATTTACACTATTGGGATTTAATCTACTGGAAATTACTTAAAAGAAGTTAAAAATGAAATAAAATTTCAAACTTTACAGTGGTGCCAAATAACACATTCTACCAACAGTGTCTACCCGGCACAGTCAGTAGTGCCAACTGGCATATTCTACACTTCAATGGGAGTTTTTGTTAGAATGGATTATAATGTAAGAGTTTGGTTCAAAACGGGATGTAACGTCACATTCAGTGGTGCCAACTGTCACATTTTACACTATGATGGGATTTAATCTGCTATAAATTACTTAAAAGAAGTAAAAATGAAATAAAATTTCATACTTTACAGTGGTGCCAAATGCCACATTCTACCAACAGTGCCTACACTCACTTCAGATGGGGTTGATTTTGGTTTTTTTTTTAAAGAATTTAATTTGCATTTTGAAAATAAAGTCGTTTTTTTTGTCTACTTCTTTGATATTGAGGATTTCTACAATTTAATGGGAGTTAATCGACTCCTAATGGAATGTTGGAATTTAAAACGGAACAGTCAGTGGTGCCAACCATGTAGCATATTCTACACTTTAATGGGAGTTTTTGCTAGAATAGACTATATTGTAAGAGTTCGGTTTAAAACGGTATGTAACGTCACATTCAGTGGTGCCAACTGTCGCATTATACACTTTAATGGGATTTAATCTGCTAGAAATTACTTAAAAGAAGTTAGAAATTTCATACTTTACAGTCAGTGGTGGCAATTGCCACATTATAGAATTGCCAACTTCGACGAGGCGAAAAGAAGCAGGTCAAAGGTCAGGAATGAAATAGAATTAAAACTTCACAGTCAGTAGAGCCAACTGATACGTTGAATAAAATTTTGGGGGGAGGTCTGCTGGTATATAATAGACAGTGTGTCCAACATTTCATTCAAAGGAAGATAGAATAATTATTACAGTCAGAGTAGCCAACATTTCACAATTTCATGGAGTTTTGTGCTTCCTCTGCAAAATCTCCAACAGAATGTTTTTTTTTTCAACTATTCTGAATTCATTTTTTGGCGGGAGTTTTAGTTGTGTTTCTGGTGTTCCAGAGTGCGCTGGCGTTCATCGCGACGGCCGAGTTTACAAAGATGGCCGAAGTTTTGACGGAGACGGTCTCTGTGCTCATCGGACTCGCGATATACTCGTAGACCTTGTTAGGAAAAAGGGAAGAAGTGCTCTCGACGATTCTAAAATAAGACGGCGGGACTCCCCACCATGTTGAAGCCACTCGTTTTTCCCTCAGTCGGGACGCCCATGGATGAACGAAGAGTTAACGAATAAAAAGGAAAAACCTCCTGGGAGGACACGATAATCCCGAGTTAACGAATAGCCCAGACGCCTCCCACAAGTGTTTTATTATTGTTTTCCGTTTTTTGTGCTTTCCTCCATGTCGCTTGAGAACCGATCGAATTCTGCGCTCTTCAAACGGGCGGAGCAGCTGAAACGTTGGGAAGAGTCCGAGACGAACCGCGAACCTCTCGAGCCGAATGGTCGCCAGTAAAATCCAGTTCACCGCCGGCTGCATCTTCCTCGCCGCCTGCAAAGCGAGCGACAAAGATGAAATCCAACGTCTTCTCAAAATCGGTGCGGACATCCACACCAGCGACGTCGACGGACTTTCCGCATTGCATCAGGTACGCCCAGCTCTATGATACACCACCAAATATTCAACAAGTTTCCCTAGTATTCATAGAACCTTCCCCCAGTCTCATCTTCAAATTCTTTTTTAAACTCATTGGATAATGGATGAAGTAATTACATACAAGGCTTTTGCCTCTAAAAATGGGCGTAAAACTACTTTACGGCCTGGAAGCCCTAAAAATGGGGTAACACCGACTACTTAACTATCTGTAAACTCTTAAATATGATGAAAGTTCTGAAACAGTCTTGTTAGGGTAAAACAATTCGATTTTTTCATTTAATGTGGTTACTTTAATCCTTAAAATGGGGTATGACCGGCTTCTTATCGGTTTGGAAACCCATAAAATGGGTAACCGACTACTTATCGGTTTGGAAACCCAATTTATTGGTTGGGGTAAGACCGACTACTTATCGGTTCGGATACCCATAAAATGGGGTAAGACCGACTACTATCGGTTTGGAAACCCATAAAATGGGGTAAGACCGACTACTAGTCAGTCTGAGACCTTTTAAATGTGGTAAGACCGATTACTTATCGTCTGTGTTCTCTTTTCACTTATTTTCTTTCTGAAAACCGTCCATTCAGGGTAAAACTGTTCGATTTTGTGACTTGAAATGTTGCTCATCCGTCTGGCAACCATTAAAATGGGGTAAGACCGACCACTCTTACGTCTAAAACCTTTGAAATGTGGTATGACCGGCTACTTATCGGTTTGGAAACCCTTAAAATGGGGCAAGACCGACTACTTATCGGTTGGAAACCCTTAAAAGGGCAAGACCGACTACTTATCGGTTTGGAAACCCTTAAAATGGGGCAAGACCGACTACTTATCGGTTTGGTAATACTTAAAAATGGGTAAGACCGACTTATACTTCTAAAACCTTTTAAATGGGGTATGACGGTTCGGAAACCCTTAAAATGGGGTAAGACCGGCTACTTATCAATTTAGAACCCTTAAATGGGGCAAGACCAACTACTTATCGGTTTTAGATCCCTTAAAATGGGTTAAAACCGACTACTTATCATTTGGAACCCCTTTAAATGGGGTAAGACCGGCTACTTATCGGTTGGAAACCCTTTGAATAGGGTATGACCGAGTACTTATCATTTTAGAACCCTTAAAATGGGGCAAGACCAGCTACTTATCGGTTTAGAACCCTTAAAAAGGGTTAAAACCGACTACTTATCAGTTTGGAACTCTTTAAATGGGGTAATACCGCTTCTTGACGGTTGGAAACCCTTAAATGGGGTACGACCGGCTACTTATCGATGTGGAAACCCTTAAAAGGGGCAAGACCAACTACTTATCGGTTTTAGATCCCTTAAAATGGGTTAAAACCGACTACTTATCAGTTTGGAACCCTTTAAATGGAGTAAGACCGGCTACTTATCGGTTTGGAAACCCTTAAAATGGGGTAAGACTGACTACCTTTTGGTTTGGAAAATGGGGTAAGACCGACTACCTATCGGTTTGAAAACCCTTTAAATGGGGTAAGACCGGCTGCTTATCGGTTTGGAACCCTTTCTATGGGGTAAGACCGGCTACTTAACGGTTTGGAAACCTTTTAAATGGGGTAAGACCGGCTACTTAATGGATTAGAAACCCTTCAAATGGGGTAAAACGGAATACTCATCCGCTGGTATCCATAAAAATGGGGTAAGACCGACCACTCATACGTCTGAAACCTTTTAAATGGGTATCGTTAGACCGACCACTCATACGTCCAAAACCTTTTAAATGGGGTATGACCAGCTACTTATCGTTTGGAATCCCTTATAATGGGGTAAGACCGACTACCCATCGGTTTGGAAACCTTTAAAATGGGTTAAGACCGGCTACTTATAAGTTTGGAACCCCTTTATGGGGTAAGACCGGCTACTTATCAGTTTGGAACCCCTTTAAATGGGGGTAAGATTGGCTACTTATCAGTTTGGAAACCCTTAAATGGTGTAAGACCGACTACCTTTCGGTTTGGAAACCTTATAATGGGGTAAGACCGACTACCCATCGGTTTGGAAACCCTTAAAATGGGGTAAGACCGGCTACTTATCAGTTTGGAACCCCTTTAGGGGTAACCGGCTACTTATCAGTTTGGAACCCTTTAAATGGGGGTAAGATTGGCTACTTATCAGTTTGGAAACCCTTAAATGGTGTAAGACCGACTACCTATCGGTTTGGACACCCTTAAAATGGGTAAGACCGACTACTTATCGGTTTGGAACTCTTAAAATGGGGCAAGACCGACTTCTTGGCAATATGTTGGCCCTCCCTTCCGGGCCACATTTTCCTTTTCTAAGAGAAAGAAAATCTGTCATCACTCGTCCTTAATTTTAAATTTACATAAAAATAGAAAAAAAATTGGCGAAGACTAATGTATTTTTAAACGTCGTCCATATTCTAATTACGTTATCCGGAGTTGTGGCGAACGGGGCCCGGCCCGCTATTAACCCGAAATTGACCTTTGTCTCTAATTGTGCGCATTGTGCAAGAAGTGAGAAATGGGAGGAGATTTTATTTTTATTATTTAGTTCTTCTGATTTCACTCATAGAAAATCCGTTCATTCATAAATCCGATAAACTGATAAAACTGATAAGATTAATTTCTCCTGTAATTTTTTATGAATGTACGAAACACGCCTAGATTAGTAAGAAAGAAGGGCAAAATGAAGGTTAAAATTTTTTCTTCCTTTTTTATAAGAGATTAGAAGGCACTCAACCCCAGGCTCGATCGTCCCCCAAAATTATGACGGCCGGTGCCAGAATTCGTTATTTTCGCCCCGGGAAGTTTTGGCTTCCCTTTTATTTCGTCCCGAGAGCTTTCAAGTGTTTGAAGACTCGGTTTTTTCCCTTTTTTTTTGACCAATTTCCACGATTTCTCGAGGCCGAGAAATAAAACGAGAGAAGGCGTGAATTAGAAGGACAGGAAATACGAATGACATTCTGACTAATTCAAAGGGCCAATTTCATGGGTGGGTAACTGGAGCAATTCTTCATACGATTCTTTACAGTTTTTTTTTTTTTACTGAAAGGAAAATTATGGCTAAAACGAATAAACCATAGTGCATTTAGTTTCCATATAGTTAAGGAGTCTTTTTACCCAATTTTTACAGTTTCCAGATAGTTATGTGGTCAGTTTTACCTCATTTTTAACGGTGAATAATGGATAAGTCTCTAAAATAGGCGCCAGATTAAGTTTGTCCTTCTTACCTGATGATAGATAGATAAGTAGTCAGTTTTACCCCATTTTTACGGTTTCAAAAGTGGTCAGTTTTGCCCCATTTTTAAGGTTAAAGAAAGATAAGGTAGATTAACCGCTGCCAGTTAGATAAGTGGCCAGTTTTACTAGTTGCCAGAGAGATAAGAGTCAGTTTTACCCCATTTTTACGGTTTACAGATGTATAAGTGGTCAGTTTTGCCCCATCTTTAAGGTTGCTAGATTGATTAGTCAGTTTTATCTGCTGCCAGATAAAACT
This sequence comes from Orius insidiosus, assembly GCA_014119065.1. Taxonomy (NCBI): domain Eukaryota; kingdom Metazoa; phylum Arthropoda; class Insecta; order Hemiptera; family Anthocoridae; genus Orius; species Orius insidiosus. The sequence continues at coordinate 4,989 of JACGAQ010003962.1, read as the reverse complement.
GTGGTCAGTTTTAGTAGTTGCCTGAGAGATAAGAGTCAGTTTACCCCATTTTTACGGTTTCAAGATATATAAGTGGTGAGTTTTACCACATTTTTACAGTTTTCAGATGTATATGTGGTCAGTTTTGCCCCATTTTAAGGTTACAGATAGATAAGGTAGTTTTATCCGCTGCCAGTTAGATAAGTGGTCAGTTTTACTTGTTGCCAGATAGATAAGTAGTCAGTTTTACCCCATTTTTACGGTTTCCAGATGTATAAGTGGTCAGTTTTGCCCCATTTTTAAGGTTACAGATAGATAAGGTAATTTTATCCGCTGCCAGTTAGATAAGTGGTCAGTTTACTTGTTGCCAGATAGATAAGTAGTCAGTTTTACCCCATTTTTACGGTTTCCAGATGTATAAGTGGTCAGTTTGCCCCATTTTCAAGGTTACAGATAGATAAGGTAGTTTATCCGCTGCCAGTTAGATAAGTGGTCAGTTTAACTAGTTGCCAGAGAGATAAGCAGTCAGTTTTACCCCATTTTTACGGTTTCTAGATGTATAAGTGGTCAGTTTTGCCCATTTTTTAAGGTTACAGATAGAAAAGGTAGTTTTATCCGCTGCCAGTTGGTTAAGTGATCAGTTTACTAGTTCCCAGAGAGCTTAGTAGTTAGTTTTACCCCATTTTTACGGTTTCAAGATGTATAAGTGGTGAGTTTTACCACATTTTACTGTTTTCAGATGTATAAGTGGTCAGTTTTGCCCCATTTTCAAGGTTACAGATAGATAAGGTAGTTTATCCGCTGCCAGTTAGATAAGTGGTCAGTTTTACTTGTTGCCAGAGAGATAAGTAGTCAGTTTTACCCCATTCTTACGGTTTCTAGATGTATAAGTGGTCATTTTTGCCCCATTTTTAAGGTGACAGATAGATAAGGTAGTTTTATCCGCTGCCAGTTAGATAAGTGGTCAGTTTAACTAGTTGCTAGAGAGATAAGTAGTCAGTTTTACCCCATTTTTACGGTTTCTAGATGTATAAGTGGTCAGTTTTGCCCCATTTTCAAGGTTACAGATAGATAAGGTAGGGTCCAGGGTTCAAAGCGGGCGGTCCCAAATTGAACCCAATGTACCTAAATGAACTTTTCCGACGGAAAACACCACTGACGCGAGGGTGAATAACCGAGTAGTTGAAGACGCCTCGTAAAAAAAAAAAAAAAAAAAAAAAAAAAAAAAAAAAAAAAAAAAAAAAAAAAAAAAAAAAAAAAAAAAAGATAGATAAGGTAGTTTATCCGCTGCCAGTTAGATAAGTGGTCAGTTTAACTAGTTGCCAGAGAGATAAGCAGTCAGTTTTACCCCATTTTTACGGTTTCTAGATGTATAAGTGGTCAGTTTTGCCCCATTTTTAAGGTTACAGATAGAAAAGGTAGTTTTATCCGCTGCCAGTTGGTTAAGTGATCAGTTTTACTAGTTCCCAGAGAGCTTAGTAGTCAGTTTTACCCTATTTTTACGGTTTCAAGATGTATAAGTGGTGAGTTTTACCACATTTTTACTGTTTTCAGATGTATAAGTGGTCAGTTTTGCCCCATTTTCAAGGTTACAGATAGATAAGGTAGTTTTATCCGCTGCCAGTTGGTTAAGTGATCAGTTTTACTAGTTGCCAGAGAGATAAGTAGACAGTTTTACCCCATTTTTACGGTTTCAAGATGTATAAGTGGTGAGTTTTACCACATTTTTACTGTTTTCAGATGTATAAGTAGTCAGTTTGCCCCATTTTCAAGGTTACAGATAGATAAGGTAGTTTTATCCGCTGCCAGTTGGTTAAGTGATCAGTTTTACTAGTTGCCAGAGAGACAAGTAGACAGTTTTACCCCATTTTTTACGGTTTCCAGATGTATAAGTGGTCAGTTTTGCCCCATTTTTAAGTTAAAAGATAGATAAGGTAGTTTTATCCGCTGCCAGTTAGATAAGTGGTTAGTTTTACTTGTTGCCAGATATATAAGTAGTCAGTTTTACCCCATTTTTACGGTTTCCAGATGTATAAGTGGTCAGTTTTGCCCCATTTTAAGTTAAAGATAGATAAGGTAGTTTTATCCGCTGCCAGTTAGATATGTGGTCAGTTTTACTTAATGCGAGATAGATAAGTAGTCAGTTTTACCCCATTTTTACGGTTTCCAGATGTATAAGTAGTCAGTTTGCCCCATTTTGGTTGATAAAAAAATATTGTCAACCTTATATATTATCTTTCGCAAGGGACGAGTCCCTAATCCGAAATCGCAAATATGGCTTAAAGCCTTGAAAGTGTTCACGTAATTTTCTCATGTCCGAAACCGTAGTAAAACCTTCTTAGAATCATACGATGTGCACAAATTTCATGAAGATAGACAGAAAAAAAAACTCAAGAGTGTGAAAGTTTGTAAACAATCAAAATAGTGGGGGGGACTGAAACAACTGTTGCTTATTATAATGGGAGGAAGTTTTGTTGTATCCTCAACACGCAAAGGTCTCAAAAGCCCTTTGCATAAACCGGATGTTTCTTTAAAAATCTTAATATTCAATATGACGTCATAGGAAATATTATGACTGTAACAATATCTGAGAATACGATATGAAAAATGAAAAAAACTCAATTTCTTTCTTTCAAAATTTTGAATTGACTATGTTTTATGCAAATCGTACATGTAGACGATTTTTTAAGACGTAATATTTTAAGGAAATATGTTGTTTTTTATTAAATTATAATAATCTGATAATAAATTAGTAGCTGTTATAAGTACATAAATCTGTGGGTAATTTCATTCTGGGGAGACAGAATCGAAACGGAGTAGCAATTAATCAAACATCTTCGGCATTTGGCATCCCACACGCGAAAAAGAAGTCCCTCTGCCAAAATGAGGACTTCAAATTGAACATTTTTAAAACAGACGTCATTCTTGATCAATCTTAACCGGTGCGATAAAAATATTGCGGGGTGACGCGGAGATCAGCTGACGATTTGAGGGTAACCTACCCGCCTGAAAACCCTAAATGTGGGGTAATGTCATTAGCTGACGATTGAGGGTAACCTACTCGCCTGAATACTCTAAATGTGGGGTAATGTCATCAGCTGACGATTTGAGGGTAACCTACCCGCCGGAACCCTAAATGTGGGGTAATGTCATCAGCAGACGATTTGAGGGTAACCTACTCGTCTGAAAACCCTAATGTGGGGTAATGTCATCAGCTGACGATTTGAGGGTAACCTACCCGCCTGAAAACCCTAAATGTGGGGTAATACCGACTTATCTATCTGACCGCCCTGAAAATGGGCTGAAACAGACTTATCTGTCAGGAAAACCGGTAAAATGGGGTAAAACTGAATATGGCAACAAGAAACATGGGGTAAACGGACTTCGCCTATTTGGCGGATAACCTGACTTATCAATCTAATTACCTTGAAAAAGGGGTAAGATAGACCACTCATGTATCTGGGGCCCTAAAAATGGGGCAAAACTGACTACTTATCAATCTGACTTATAAAAGTCATAGAAGAGCTTCAACGAAAATTTCCTTAAGAGAAGTAACAATATAGGAGGGGGAAGTATAGGGAAGGGGAAGTATATGGGAAGGGGAAGTATATGGGAAGGGGAAGTATATAGGAAGGGGAAGTATATAGGAAGGGGAAGTATAACGGAGGGGACGTAAAACGGAGGGGAAGTTTAAGGGAACGAAAGTATAAAGGAGGGGGAAGTATAAGGGATGAGACGAATAAGGAAGGGGAAGTTTTATTTTATTTTTGAAATATTTTCCGAGTTTTTTTTTTTCGAAAAATTTTCCAAGGTTTTTTTTAAATTTTTTTTTAATTTTCTAAGGTTTTTTTCCAAAAAATTTTCGGGTTTTTCTTTTTTTTTTCGAAAAATTGTTAAGTTCTTTTTTCCAAATTTTAAAAGTGTCAAGGTAGAAATAATGGGCTCTTTGGCCTACAGATGCCTTCGTAATGGGTAAGTATGAAATTTCCCTACTAAAAAAAATAATAATTAAAAATGGCAATTTTTTTACACCAAAAATTCTTAAAAAATATAATGAGTAATTGGTGAAATCGGATTAACGGTTCAGCCGCAGCGAATTTTTAAAATTTCAAACAGACATATCTCCGCCATTTTTTCGAAATTCAAAAAATCGCCTCATAGTTCTTCTTCACCGGCTAAAGAAATTTGTGTGAAAATTTGGTGAAAATTGGTTGAAAACTGTGGCCGTAAAGTGTTCGGAAAAAATGCTACGGCCGGCCGGCACCACATACAAAGTTGGGTTCGGTAACATCAATATTCGATTTGACCCTCTTGGGTCTGGAAGACCCTTCCCCAAAAACCCGACCTCGAGGGTATCCAATAACTTCTTAAGGAAGTTTAAAAAGACAAGGGGTTCTGGTACTAAGAGTCTTTCAATCGCGATTGATGTCATTGGGAGGCTAAGAAATATTGGGAGTACATTTCGATCTGCTGCATGCTGTGGTAATTTTAAAGACTTATAATTCCAATTTTTGGTAAAAACCCTTTTGGGACCTTCTGCTGACTCAGGTGGCCACCTGAGAGGCCTCTCAGGGCGTCAAAATAGCGAATTTCTCGTTCCCTTGAAGCAGAACCATTGGTCTGCATCAATGCAGAAGATGTATATAAGCTCAAGGATTCTTATGGATTTGTTGAGGTTTTAATTCCTTTCGGCGAGGACGGGTGTATTAGTCGTAAAAGAATCGGGTTTAAAGAAAAAAAAAAGTGTTTCCGCTGTGATAAAATGCTTCAGCGGCGTCCTCTCGACCAAAACCCCCGCGGTATAAGCCGAGCGGTCAGTTTATGTTTGTGATTCGCTAAGAATAACCTCCCGACTTATATATAAAACAATACTCGAGCCAACTCCCCCCTAACGCTATTTACCATCCAGAGTTCCCCAGTCTTAAATATTACGTTGACACCATTCCATTTGACTGTTTTTTATTCTCACGACCTTCCATCGATCTTACCTGTGATAAGAGGAAGACGGAT
>JACGAQ010003961.1:0-21620 GCA_014119065.1 Orius insidiosus | reverse complement strand
GCAATTAAAACGGGTCAAAAAGTAGTTTTGTAAAACATCTTGCGTGGTGATTATTAAGATTACTAAAAAAAATGAATGTTGTTTTAGTAAACACGTATGTCAGATAAATTTACAATAAATTATCAAGTGGGAATTACCCTTAAGGTTTCCCCTCCCTTTTTTCTTATATTTATTAGAGGCGGTTAAATTTGACGACTGTCTTGGGACTACGAAAAAGGGGGGCTTGAAGAAAACAATATCAAGAAAATGCGGAAAAGAGCAAAAATAATATAATTCCGTTTCTGCCCACTTTTATTGTCGGCGCATATGCGAAGGGCTTTCAACGCCCGAGCCTTTTCGACTTCCGCCGCTCGCTTCTTTCCGGCTTCGAGGGGAAGAGAACCGAGAAGGGATGGAAGACAGATTTTGGGATTATACGTCCTACTTATTCTTAACATAAACCCCCCTTACTAGTCGCTTTAGACGATCATACGACGAATCTGTCGCCGTAATAAAAATAAATGTGACTCTGGGTAGAAAAAAAATCTATTTTTGTTAAAAATAACATAATTTATTTAAAAAGTTGATTCTGGATAAAAGATGCAAAAGGTCTTCTGAGCGAAATTGACCGGATTTCCAAGGGGTACCCCCAATGCTTTTTAAAATAAGCGCTCCCTATCCCTAGAAAACCAACTATAAAAATGTAAGAAATAAAAAAAAATTTCCGCCCTTTTGAATCGAACCCGGCCGTAAAGATTTCCCGAGTGTATGCCTCTGTAAGACATACGCGGGGAGGTCAATGGAGCGAAGAACGAGGGCCCGAGACCTATTTCATGCATGTTTATACCAAAAGAAAGATATCCCTGTTAAGGGTGATTTATCCCCGTGTGTTCTCTCGGGCGAAAAGGACGATTCCTTATGCCAACTCTTGAGAAACGGCCTTCCGGACAATGGAAGAGGAAAAGACAAAAAAAGAAGTTCATTTCCCCAAAATGCGTGGGGTCATAAATCTAGAAAAAAAGGGCTAATTAGTCTTAACGTTCACATTGTGTACTGATTGGGCAACCTTAAGAATCCCCTAATGGTCACCCCCTGATTTATACCTACGGTCACCCTTAAAATGCACCCGTTTTCCCGATAACCTTTTTTCTAATTTAAAAAATGAAGGACACACGTGGAAGATTTTAAAATTCACCCCTCAATCAGGTTGTCTGTGAATGTTGCATCGTTGTCCGCGATGACTCCACTGATGCATAATCCAGCCGGCAATTCCCCTTCACCCTTAAATTTTCATCCCTCTCCATACAACTTCAATTATTGTCTATTTAATTTTTCCAAACCCCTAAAAGAAGGGGAGTTTTGTAATTCAAGCCATTAATTTCTCAGTACATCATGCTCTTTTTCCCCTCATATTTGATTTAATGCTAATTTTTAATTTTAAACTTTTGCTTATTTGCTGAATAGAATCCATCGGTTTTTTACTTCCTGTTTTCTGGTCGAAGTCCTTCGAAACCACTCTATACGCAAATTAGTCATCCTCCCAGAAGATTTCGCAGGTTCAATTTAAGGCCTGGAAGAAAAAGGACTTAAAAATTCTTTGAACGCCTCCGCCGTTTATCATGGGACTTAGTCGCCCTCCTGGGGCGTCTTTGTAAAAATTAAGTCGTTTATTAAGCTCGAGTTCAAAAAAAAAAGTTCAGAAAGACAACTTTTAGAAATTGGCTTTTCAGAGACAGTTTTGGAGAAAAAAAGTTTATAACAATTTTCGAGAGACGTTGGTTGAATATTTTTTCCGGCTTCAACAATTGGAGACTACGTTTGGCCAGTATATTACAGCCTGGGAAAGCACGAGGGTATGAATCACCCGGAGAGCTTGCGGTCTTATGGTTTATTTATGCCTTCGGAACAACCCCCCCGCCCAAACCCCTGGGTCCTCAATGTCTACTGGTAACACCACCGCAACCTCCCTTTTCACTATAAATAGGCAACCACGCTGTCCCTTCTGGATATATTGCCCAAATCGATATATTTCAAGCAATAAGCTCCGTTATTTCAGGGCTTATGAACCGAAATTCCATCCAAAAGAAGCACATGAAATATTAAAGTTCGCTCTGGAACCTTTTAAAGCACAATCTACGGACGGTATTTTGTCAAAGTATCAATATAAAAGAATTATAAACAGCTATCCCCGACTTCGGCAGTATTAATAAAGTTTTCTATATTTTTCATTCTTCAAACAAATGAACCTTCTTTAAGCCATTTAATATATAACTTTCCTTCTTTAGGCCATTTAATATGTAACCTTCCTTCTTTAGGCCATTTTACATAAATTTCCTTCTTTAGGCCATTTTATATCACGATTTCCTTCTTAAAGCCATTTTATTTCGAATTCTCCACCTTACGGCCATTTACTATCTAGCTTTCCTTCTTTTAGGCCATTTATTTAAAAATTTCCTTCTTTAGGCCATTTTAAATAAATCTTTACTTCTTTTGACAGTTAAAATACAAATTTTTAAACGTTTTAAGGGGGGAGGGTAGATATTTGTAAACAATTTTTAAACAATTTCTTTCATTTCAAAGCCATTTTTATCAATAAGAACGCAACGAACAACCCCCCCCCCCCCCCCCGCCCAAACCCCTGGGTACGTCCTCAATGTCTACTGGTAAACACCACCGCAACCTCCCTTTTCACTATAAATAGGCAACCACGCTGTCCCTTCTGGATATATTGCCCAAATCGATATATTTCAAGCAATAAGCTCCGTTATTTCAGAGCTTATGAACCGAAATTCCATCCAAAAGACGTGAAATATTTAAAGTTCTCCCTGGAACCTTTTAAAGCACAATCTACGGACGGTATTTTGTCAAAGTAATTTTCACCTCCCGTCATATTTTCCTGTCAGAAACTTGCGAGTTTCCTCCACGCTTTTACGTCCACCGTTCAGGGAATTTAAATTTTCATTCTCAAAGTACGAAGGTAAAACTTTATCCAGAAAGTAACAATTTTTAAAACGTATGAATTTTAATTAGAAAATAAAAGGTTTTTAAATTGACAATTATGCGGTTGTGTCGGGAAAAGTTTGTTGACTTATACTCAAGGGTGTACTTTTTATCGTCTTATTTCTTTATTTTTAAACATTTTCTAGTTGCAAGGAAAGGGCTGCTGGGGTGTATAGGGTGGCGCGATAACTCACGGCTACGTGTCCCTCCAAGCCTGGGGCATATTTCAGTTGCCACCCCCCCTCCTCTCTCCGATTCCACCCTTGCCAACTAGCAACAATAAATTTACTCACACCCTCAGACTCCCACTACTTCACCCGAGATCCCGTAGATAAATCCCTTATATTTCACGAGTAGGACCTTTCCCGAGTTTAGCGCAAAGCTGCCTTCTTTATTCAAGATCAGGGAAATGGTTGGTCAATATATAAAACGAGGTTCTTAAGCTACACTTAAGACGTTAGAATGAAGAGGTCGGTGACTTCGCAGCACGTTCGCTGTGGGAAGAGTCCCTCGGGAGGAAGTAGATAACTCCCAAATGGCTGCTGGTAAGCAACACCCGCATTCAGGTAAAAAGATTGTTTATTGGATGAAGTCAAGCATTTTGCGTGACTTCGCAGCACGTTGGCTGGGAAGAAGTCCCTCGGAGGAGGTAGATAACTCCCAATGGTTGCTGGTAAGCAACACCCGCAATTCAGGTAAAAAGATTGTTTATTGGATGAAGTCATAGCATTTTGCGTGACTTCGCAGCACGTTGGCTGTGGGAAGAAGTCCCTCGGAGGAAGTAGATAACTCCCAATGGCTGCTGGTAAGCAACACCCGCAATCAGGTAAAAAGATTGTTTATTGGATGAAGTCATAGCATTTGCGTGACTTCGCAGCACGTTGGCTGTGGGAAGAAGTCCTCGGGAGGAAGTAGAAACTCCAATGGCTGCTGGTAAGCAACACCCGCAATTCAGGTAAAAGATTGTTTATTGGATGAAGTCATAGCATTTGCGTGACTTCGCAGCACGTTGGCTGTGGGAAGAAGTCCCTCGAGAATTTTGAGGAGGAAGTAGAGAACTCCCCAATGGTTGCTGGTAAGCAACACCCGCAATCAGGTAAAAAGATTGTTTATTGGATGAAGCATAGCATTCAAAGGACCGTAAGGTGTTTATCGGCCAATAGACGGCTGTAAAGTAGGTGATTACTTGCTGTATCCAAAATATGGTCTGCAGAAATCCCCACAGAGGAGGCCCATTCATCCAATGGTGTGCATTCTATTTTGATGTTAACAATGTTACAGTTTCTACTTGACTTTTAGTGCAACCCCATTTTTATTCAAGCAGAAAGATCCGCCATAATTTCCAAAAGAGCCTGATGACTTAATAAAACGAGTGTACCTGACATCATAAATCTAAACCAGATACGCTCGCGTTTCGTTAGGGTCGGTGCAGATAAGATACCACACTTCTTCACAGCGACCAAAAAAAACCACGAGGGGGGCATTAAAGTGCACTAAAACGAATTGGGAAGCCATATACGTCGGATGCGCCCTCGAGAAGGGAAAGAAAAAAGTGGAGGGGGAGGAAAAAAAAGATGAGTTAGGGGAAGCGTTAAAGCATCTCGAGGGTTGAAAGATACTCCTTAATAACTCACGCCAATGATAAGAAAAGCGGAGAAGAAAAAAATAGATAGACCTGTTGTCAAAGATAGCAATATTTTACGCCCATTTATCACTATTTAATTTTTTTTTTTAACTCCAAATTTAAAAATGTCTTTTTTTATAAAGTTACTGATAAGAGACATTATTCATGGGGTAATGGAGCGCCTGAAGGATTTCTATGGTAGCTCGAGGGTCTCCACGATCTAAGTTGTCGAAGATAGGTGACACAGTACCGAAAGCCCCGAGGGCTATAACATATCACACGTATAACGCATATTACACGTCTTTATCTGGGTTAGAATTCACATCGAAAAAGAACTTTTTTTTTTGGAGTTTTGATATAAAAAATGAAATTTTTATCTGGAAGCAATAAACAGTTGTCGGAAAGGGAAAATTGAATTTCTCCCTTGGCCTTTTCCTTCCCGGGGTAATCGTTCATAGCCGGTCAACGGTTTTTCCTCTCTTCTCCCTTTTCATAACCGATGGGAGGGGTAAATCTAACTCAATCAATACCGGCGTAGGCCCGGAGGGGGGCTTCAATCACGTGAAAGACTCGCCACTTCATAAATAATACATGCTTCCTCCCTTTTCACGGAATAATTCATCTGAAGAGGGAGGCCATTACCGGAGTGGGGATATATTTAAGGGATGACCCTAAAAGTGTTTTATCCTCGAGAAATTTTTTCGATCAGGTAGAACCGCCTAAAAAAAAGACAAAGATAAGCTCTAATGTAAGAATGGTCTAACTATACCGGAGCATAAATCTTGTTAGTGTCACATCCTTGAAAAAAAGGGACAAAAAAATTTGAGGGGGACTTTAATAAAAGGAAAAAAAAACGTAAGTAGGTACCAGAACCCTAAAAAATTCAAAAGAAACCCGAAATGCTTTCATGAAAAAATATTCTTAAGACTTAAAAAAATAAGTAACCTAATTAAAAGGTCAACCGGTTCTCTTTTCGTTGGTAAGCTTTCTTCAACGTGGGGTGCTTCCACACAGTATATAAGAGCAAAAAAAACCTTTTTCCCTGATTTTCCGGACGTTTTTACTCTGAAAGAACATCCTTTTGTGATTTTTCTGTGGCTGTATCCGAAATTCTTTTATAATAAATTTCCGCCAAGAAATGCCCTTTCCAGTAGTTTTTATATGACTTTTGTCAAAACGCTCATTTTTGGGATTTTTGGGCCAATTTGAAAACTTATTCTGGACTTTTATGGAGCTTTTCACATTTACGGCCAAGAAACACCCATCTTTAGGCGTTTTCACCATTTTTCGGCCAATCTAAAAATTTTTTCTGCAATTTCATGGAGTTTTACAATTTACGGCAAGAAACACCCATCTTTAGGCGTTTTCCACCATTTTTGGCCAATCTGAAAATTTTTTCTGCAATTTCATGGAGCTTTTCAATTTACGGCCAAAACACCCTTCTTTAGGCGTTTTCCATTTTTCGCCAATCTGAAAATTTTTCTGCAATTTCATGGAGCTTTTCACATTTACGGCCAAGAAACACCCATCTTTAGGCGTTTTCCACCATTTCGGCCATCTGAAATTTTTTTCTGCAATTTCATGGAGTTTTCACAATTTACGGCCAAGAAACACCCATCTTTAGGTTTTCCACCATTTCGGCCACTCTGAAAATTTTTTTCTGCAATTTCATGGAGCTTTTCACACTTTACGGCCAAAAAACACCCATTTTAGGCGTTTACCATTTTTCGGCCAATCTGAAAATTTTTTCTGCAATTTCATCGAGCTTTTCACACTTTACGGCCAAGAAACACCCATCTTTAGGCGTTTTCCACCATATTCGGCCACTCTGAAAATTTTTTCTGCAATTTATGGAGCTTTTCACAATTCATTGGGCCTTTTCCTCGTTTTTTGGCGTAGGAACCCTCATTTTAAAAAAATTCTATTCTTTTGACCCAGAGGAACTGATCTTACCCCATTTTTACAGTGTTTTCCCCAATATAAAACACATCGGCCTCCACCCCCTAGAAAAATGCATTTTCAGCGCCCTCAAAGTCAGATCCTTCAATTAGGTAGAAAAGGAAATGAATGTATTTCATTGGCATAAGAGGTAGCCGATAAAAAGTTTTAGTGGTTAGATTCCTCAGAGAGTAAAGAATGGGTTCAAAGATACGAAAGACTTTTTAAATCGAACCGCCCCATTCCTTTCCGCCGTCGGGCACCAAGTCAAACGGCGAATGGGCATCTCGAAGGGTGAAATAGTTTGGCAATCGTTTTTCCGGGGGAAGGTGTGATCCTCAGGCTTTTTCCCTTTCCTTTCTCCAACCTTGAGACTTATTAAGTCCTCCACCCCATTTTGGAAACGTCACCCACCCCGAGCCCTGGATTTATAAACGTTAAAAGTTTATCCCAGTTTGCAAATCCAATCTGGAAGGGAGAGCACCTGGGGCCAAAGTGACACGGGGACATCCGTCTTCCAAGGGGTTTCCATAGTAACTCTCCCTCTCTTTTCCTCCTAAAATCTATTGTCTTCCCTTTTAATATGTACAACAAAATCTCTACTTATAGGTTCTTCCTTTAAACGAAAAAATTAATCATCCAGAGAAATACAATAGCTGAGATTATAAATCGACTATTTAAAAACATTCAAAAGGCCATTACATTCAATCGGGCGAGAAAAGATAAAAAAGACCGCGAAACTGATTGATGCTAAAATCTCCTTAGATAATTCAAAAGTAATTGACTCGTTTTGAGCATTCGTACGTTCGGCTTTTTTTTTTATTCGTGCCTTCGGGGCGTGCGAGAGAGAACGTGGAGGGGGTGGCGCTACGGCAATAATAGTTCCTATAATGGATTAGTCGGAAGGCCTATTAAGGGCCAAGTTTATGACCGTATATGTTTACCTAACTGCGCCATTATCTCCTCTATTGAACACCTCTCATACCCGCCGCCCTGTTGCTTTTCCTTTTCGTTTCCTATTAAAGTTTCTATTACGTGAATGAGCTGTTTATTATCAAAACTTTACGCCTTTTCAAGTTCTACTAGATTTAGTGGGAATTTGCCTTCTGCTTCTTTCTTTTTTCCACAATAGAAGGCATTTTAGGCTCCTGTGTCCTATTTCTATGGAGCGTTTTAATCCATCATTTTTACCTGTAATTCTGCAGAAAAACGAGCATTTTTTAAAGCGTTTTTATCGGTCTTTTGGGCAAAAAAAAAAAAGAACCTGGAAAAATTTGGTGAAAATCGGATGAAAACTGCGGCCGTGACGCCCGAATGAAATTTGCTACGGACGGACGGACGGCACCACAGACTACCTCATGATCGGCAAAGATAATTTTAAAAAACACTTTTGTACAATTTAACCTTTTAACTTCCTTAAAGAAGTTATTGCGATACCCTCGACGTCGGGTTTTTGGGGAAGGGTCTTCCAGACCCCGGAGGGTCAAATCGATTTTTTTTTATTTTTTATTTATTTTATTTATTTTCTATTTACATTTAAAAATTTAAAAAAATTCATCGTAAGCGTCATCAGTTATACACATAGAACACAAGAACAAACTACAGTTACAAATTTACAGAAATTTACAAAACTTTTAACTATAAAACTCTTAAATTTACAAACTATTCAACCCAATTATACAATAAAACTCATTAAAGCTAAAGAAGGCCTCCCTCCTCAGAACACCGAGAACAAACTTTTTAAACTCCACAACTGGAAGATGTGCCACACTCCTTGGAATTCTATTGAAGAAACGGATTCCCCAAAACTCAAAATTTTCCGTCCTCTTGAGGCGTCTGAATGGCTCAGTTAATGCAATTGAATCAGATCTTCTCGTGTTGTATATGCAAAGTGCTGCAGGGTATTTAGGTAGATTTAACTTAATATGCAACAAACATTCCAAAATATACACTGACGGACAGGTGAGAATACCCAAATCTCTAAAGCACGCCTGCAGTCCTCACGATAGCCAGCACCTGCCAAAACACGAACAGCTCTGCGCTGTATCGCAACACTTTTTCCAAGTGGACAGAGTGACCCCAGACAACAATTCCATAGCGTAATACACTTTGAAACAGTGAGTGAAAAGACATTAAAACGCAGTCGAGATCTAACTCATACTTTAATCGACGGAGAAGGTACGTAACAGAAGAAAGTTTCTTAGCAACCTGTTGACAATGAACCTCGAAAGTCAAGTTATTGTCCAAGAAGACGCCTAGGAATTTAAAAAAATTTGGATTTAATGTCATGACAGACGAGTGGAAATAATCAAATTCTCAGTTTTATTTAAATTAAGCATCATCCTGTTTGAGACACACCAGTCATTAAAAGCGGAAATCGATTCTAAACACAGATTCCTAACCGATTCAAGATCTCGACCCTCTACTAAGCAGGAGGTGTCATCAGCGAAAAGACTAAAATTGAAAGACGGAAATCGCCACGGCAGATCGTTCACGAAGACGAGAAAAAGAATAGGGCCCAGAACAGAACCTTGGGGTACACCATAAGGATTTCTTTAAATTCAGACACTATGCCATCGACGAGTACGCACTGGAGTCTTGAAGATAAATAACTCCCAATAAAAGTGCAGACGTTGTCGTTAAATTTATACTTTTTCAGTTTCTCAACTAGTACCTTGTGGGAACAGTGTCAAAGGCCTTTGTCAAATCAAAAAAAGTTATCATAGAGTACAGCTTATTTTCAAATTATCCACTACATGAGACAGGAGATCATTTATAGCTACTGCTGTATTTCTGCCCTCTCTAAACCCGAATTGTTGCTCATTAAACAAATTATAACATTCGAAAAAACCAGTCATACGACTTTTAATAATTTTTTCAAAGATCTTTGAGAAAACTGGTAACAGTGAGATAGGGCGATAGTTGTCAGCTACATCCTTTGCACCCTTTTTGTGTAAGGGAATAACAACCGCCAATTTAAGGCAATCTGGAAACGAAGCCTCCCTTTACTCAGATTATTAGAGTGGTAAGGGGATAGACAAGGCTGAAACGAAGTCGTTTAATAATCACAGTCGACAATTTGTAGAAGTCAAGAGAGTTCGAGTTCTTGAGCGCCTCAATCGCAACGAGCACCTCATCAAAGGACGCCTCCTCTAAAGCAAAGACAGGTACATTCTCGATACCAGGCGGACAAAATCAAGCGGATCTAGGACCGCTGGAGAAAGAGAGTTTGCGAGCGATACATTGATTTCAGCAAAATGTTTACTAAAATGCTCAGCTGAGAGCACATGACTTTCAGGGCACAAGAGTTTGCCTCTTTTGGCATTAATCAGGTTCCAAGCTGATTTGGCTAAGTTGTCACTTTGTAATAGCTTAGCTTGAATATTGATCTTACCGATCTCAACTTTGTCTGTGGTGCCGGCCGCGGCTGTCCCGTCCGTAGCATTTTTTTCCGGAACACTTTACGGCCACAGTTTTCATCCGATTTTCACCAAATTTTTACACAATTTCTTTAGCCGGTGAAGAAGAATTAACGAGGGGGATTTTTGAATTTCGAAAAATGGCGGAGATATGTCTGTTTGAAATTTTAAAAAATTCGCTGCGGCCGAACCGTTAATCCGATTGTCACCAAATTTTCACCAATTACTCCTTATATTTTTTAAGAATTTTTGGTGCAAAAAAATTGCAACTTTTTAATTACTATTTTATTAGTAGGGAGAAATTTCGTACTTCTACCCTTTACGAGAGGCACATCCCTAGGCCAAAGAGCCCATATTTCTACCTTGACACTTGGAAAATTTTTCGAAAAAAAAGAACTTAGAAATTTTTCAAAAAAAAAAAAAAAGAAAAGAAAGAAAAACCCGGAAAATTTTTCGAAAAAAAAAAATTTTTTTTACAAAAAAAAAATTAGAAAATTTTTCGAAAAAAAGAACTTAGAAAATTTTCAAAAAAAAAAAAAAAAAAAAAAAAAAAAGGAAAACCCGGAAAATTTTTCGAAAAAACTTTGAAAATTTTTTGAAAAAAAAAAAATTTTTTTTCGGACAAAAAACTTAGAACATTTTTCAAAAAAAAAAAACTTTGAAAATTTTTCGAAAAAAAAAAAAAAAAAAAAAAAAAAAAAAAAAAAGCCCGAAAAATTTTTCGAAAAAAAACTTGGAAAATTCTCCTTATACTTTCCCCCCCTACTACATCCCTTCCTTATACTTCGTTCCTTATACTTCCCCCTCCATTATACTTCCCCTCTGTTATACTTTCCCCCTTATACTTTCCCCTCCGTTATACTTCCCCGTTCGTTATACTTCCCCTCCGTTGTACTTCCCTCCCATATTATACTTCCTACTCCGTTATACCCCCTCCGTTTATACTTCCCCTCCCACATACTTCCCACTCCGTTATACTTCTCCTCCCATATACTTCCCCTCCTATATAGATACTTCTCTTTAAGGAAGTTCCCGTCGGGGCCAGCTCCAGACTAGTACTTCTACTTGATTTCAGAGTGTATTCTTTTTTTTGAATTTCGAAAAAATGGCGGAGATATTGTATGAAATTTTAAAAAATTCGCTGCGGCCGATTTTCACCAAATTTCAGCAAAAACTCCTTATATTTTTTACGAATTTTCGGTGTAAAAAATTGCCAAATTTTAATTATTATTTTTTTAGTAGGGAGAAATTTCATAATTCTTCTCATTTCGAGAGGCACATCCGTAGGCGAAAGAGCCCATTATTTCTACCTTGACAGTTAAAAAAAATTTCGAAAAAAAGAACTTAAAAATTAAAAAAAAACAAAATTTTTTGACAAAAAAACAGCAAATTTTTGACAAAAAAACAGCAAATTTTTGACAAAAAAACAGCAAATTTTTTTACAAAAAAAACAGCAAATTTTTTGACAAAAAAAATTGAAAATTTTTTTAAAAGAAAAAAACTAGGGAAATTAAAAAAAATTGGAAATTAAAAAAACTTAGAAAATTTCTTGAAAAACTTGGAAAATTTTTCGAAAAAAAAGAAAACTAGGAAAATTGTTCGACAAAATACTTCCCCCACCCTTATACTTCCCCTTCCGTATATTCCCCCCTTTATACTTCCCCTCCCTTATAATTCCCTCTCCTTTATACTTCCCCCTCCTTATACTTCCCTCTCCTTTATACTTCCCTCACTGTTATACTTCCCCCTCCGTTGTACGTCCACTCCGTTATACTTCCCCCTCCTATATTGTTACTCTCTCTAAGGAAGTATTCGTTGGATGTTCTTCAAACCAGTACTTTTATACGAGGTAATAAAGTTTTATAGGTCTTTCGGCCAAAAAATAATCTTTCTACACCCTTCTTTGACGGAAAAGTGTTTTTTTAAAGAATCATAGTCTTATAATGTTTTAAAAAAGAAAAAACTAGAGAAAGAGTTTGTTTTAAAAGGAGGTTATTTATTTAGATTTCTTAAATCCTTGTTTTTGGGCTTAAATTAGGTTTAGTCTAATTTCCTTTGGTTAACGACCGTATAAATCCGCTACGGCATTTGTGAGGAACTGCCCGGGGGCTTCGCCGGTTAGGGGTCGGCCGAGTCCGTCTTGATAGGCGGCAGATGTGATCCAAACGTTTTAATTAATAATCTTCCCCGTTCGTTATATTTTCCCGTTCGGACGCCATATTGCGCCAGATTCCCGGACAATTTCAAATCCGCAAGGGTCTCGTGGGGGGTTGAAGCTTTTCCCGCCCCTCTGAACCTCTCGCTCGCACCCTTTTTCGCATCCCGGGTTGTAATTTAACGCGATCCTCCTAAAGAAGTGCCTCCCCGGCCTTTCTCCTAAACCATTCCCCACTAATTATGTAGGGAATTCTTCGCCCCAGTTAACTCACTGAGATGGCGAGGGGTGGAAGGGTGAGCCGGATTATTTATAGGAGGCCCCGCCCACGCTGTTAACATTGTCCGCATTTTCCAAACCCCCGTCCCGGAAAAACCCCTTTCTAACATTTTCTCTAAGATAAAATTCCATTAAGGGTTGAAAAAAAAAATGGAAATTGTTTCTCCCGCTCAAAAGTTTATCGAGAAAAAGCATTTAAATATGCAACAACAATAAACGATATAAAGAAAATTGATCACTCTGGTCACGAAGTCATCTATCTGCTCGACGAACCGATAAATTTGTTTCCACCCTCATTTATCCTCGGGAAAAAAAAGAACAAGTCCACTTATTCTCCTCACTCTTTTCCCTACTTTGGAGAGAAAGACTTTGGGGTGAGAAGGGTTTTACTTTGATTTACTCACGTCGATATTGGCCCTTTTTAGAATCTCCACGAGATTTGCGTTCGCCCGAGACTTTTGCTTAACTGCAAAAAGAGGAAAAGGGTAGAATTACAAGAAGCCTCCTTCTAAGATATATAGGCTTAATATTGTTCCTTCCAAAAATAATTATCTCCCGCTCTAGGCACTGCTTGCGGTTTCTCCCTAACGCTGGAATTGATTATAAACGAAAATAAACCAAATTTTACATAAATCACTCTCAAAGTTTTATCACTTCCAGTCTGGGGAATGGTGAATTTAATTCGCAGCATCACGAAAGACAGATTTTAGGTAAAATACAATTGAGGCTCTCCGGGTACGAAGGGCGAACTCGACATCGGACAAATTTTTTTTTTCATTTTCAGATTCAAGACCTTTGAAGAATACACCCATGTAATTTTTATATTGAGTTTGCCCTTTTTTCCCCTTTAAAATAGGGGAGACCGGGGCAGGTTGATACGCGGGGTAGGTTGATACAGTGTGTCCTGGGCGCGAAGTTTTTATTACGCACCAAAATCATGTAACAAATGTCTAGAACGTTCTCCTCGACTTGCCCGCGCGCGCTCGGCACCCCACGCCTTTTACCCCCCCTTGATAAGAGAATAACTGTTTTTCACCCTTCGGAGTAATTTATTTTGATCCGCTTTGAGTGAATTTTTCAGCATCTTAAGCATTTCGGATCGTTTTCAAATTTGTATTTTTGGATTCAACAAAGAAAAGGCAAGTAGAATCTGTTTTATTATTTTAAAATATTAGTTTTTTATGATAGTTTTTAAATAATAACTAGTTGAATTCCCGACGGGGCACTTTGATACAAATATCGTGGGGCAGGTTGATACGGTCACCATGCTGTATCAACCGCATGGTGAACCGGATCCGGTGTCAAAAAAGAAAAATAAAGTGTCAAAAAGATTCAAAAAAGCTGATAGTGAATCAGAAGATGAAGATTCTCTGCCTTGTTTGCCTTAAGGCCTTTTCAAAATCAAAACCTGGGCAACAATGGATACAATGTTTAGATGTAAAAAATGGGCTCACGTCGAATGCGGAAACGACGATCCGATGTATACTTGCAAAAATTGCGAGTCGGATATCGAATTACATTTAGATAGTGATTGAAAAGTACGTTATTTTTAAAAATAAACTATTAAAAATTACTTTTAGTTTTTGTATCATCCTACCCCAGCCATGTATCATCTCGCCCCGCATACGGGGCATTTTGATACAATTGAAAATTTTTTTTAAACTGAAAAATAATCTAAAAAGCAAAATTTTTTAAGTTGATAAATTTTGGGTGGTATATGAACGTTTACTTAATGTTAATAAATTTTTTCGAAATTTTTTTTACCATAAGGAAAATTTTTAAAATTCAAAAACTCAAAAGTGTATCGTTTAGCCCCGGTCTCCCCTACGTAAAAACCGATATGCGGCAAAGCTCTAACTGCGATATCCGAGCGGGTACGAAGGGCGAACTCGTATCCTAGTCCACTACCCCCACTCCTTTTCCGGGAGCCCCACTCCTTGGAACAGCTCACGCCACGAAATAAAAATATATTATACATTTTGTGAATTAATAATCGTAAAAATATTCGAAAATTTTTAAAAAAAACCCTTTCCTTTATGATTCTATAAAATCTAAAATCTCGCCACGAAAATTCCAGAGAGTGACTTTTCTGTCGAGTTCGCCCTTAACAGAAAACTTTAAAATGCGAATATCTCGAAACTACGTTTTGTCGAGTTCGCCCTTCGTACCCGGAGCGCCTCAATTTTTTGGCAATTTTTCGTCCATCGCGTTTACATCACAATTTAATTAACTAATAATTCAAGGGACACATTAATACTATTTTTCGCATAAAAAAGAAGGCATAAAATATCCTAAAAGTTCTAAATATAAATCAAAAGCTTAGCCGCAGAGTAGAAATCTGAGAATAAATATATTATAAAAATCCGGCCAAATTCAAGGGGGCATATAACCGGAGGTAAAATGAGAGAGATGAAAAAAAGACTAAAAAGTAAAACCTTTCAGCGCATATTTCAAGGCAGAACTGGGCATAAATCTAATTCATATTTATCTCCTCTGGTTCCCACATTCGTTCTACAATATTTGAGAGTGGCGAAGGGATAGCGCGGGAGGAAGATTAAAAATAACCGAGGCCCAGGTATTAAATTATTCCCCGCGCTTATTAATCTTTTTTTTTAATTAACATAGGTGGGTACTTGAAATTAATGTCCTACGTTTTTTTAAAAAAAACTTTTTTTTTATACCAAACCGTTTTGTACATAATTTTTTTGTTGTTTCATGCATTAAACTCACTCAGAATCCTCCCTGTCCTCATATGTGAATTCCATATTTACCTGAAAAAAACAAAAAACAAATATAAGCTTCGATGGTAAATATAGCCCTAAAATTATAAAAGAAAAAGCAATAATGAGGAATCCTAAAGAGAAAAAAATAAATTTTTTGGTCAAAACTCCCTACAGAAATTGGAAAACTGTCTGTTGGGGGTATTACATAAACTTTTGTTTGAGCTGCAAAATGAGCCAGAAAAAAAATGAGCCAGAAAAAAAATGAGCAAGAAAACTAGAAAAAAATGATGATCCTTAAGACGTATTTCAAAAAACCGCCTATCGAGGGTATTACATTAACTTTCTTTGAGAAGAAAAAAAAATTTAAGGGCCCGTAAGGTTCTACTGGTGAAAGGAAAAGGTTAAAATTTTAAATTCAATTTAATTATTTTTGGCTGGAAGATTCGCATTTTCCGGGAGGAAAACTAAAAAGAAAATTTGAAGAAATCAAATTTCAAAATTAAAGCCTGAACATTTTTGAAGGCATAAGAATCGCCTTTAAATTAAATTTATCTTGAAAACAGTGCGTCCTAGAGAAAAATGAATAGAATAAAAATTAAAGAGAATTAAATTTCCAACAGATTTTATTTAGTGCATTTTTCATATCTGTAACGGTTTACGATTTACAAGCCTTTAAAAATTAACCTTCTTAATGGTTATACTTCAATAACCTTCTTACACGGAGAAGGTCAACTTTTGATGGACTTTACGCCTAAAATGTTCAAATTTTGAAAAATGAACTACTAGGTGTACAAAATGAAACTCGGCTAAAATCTACAAAATTCAAATTTACCCTGTGGCTGAGTTTCATTTTGTACCTAATAGAAAGCTTAATTCCATCATTATAATAAATAAATAAAAATAAAACTGAGGTTTTCGGATTACTTTTGGTAGCGCGCGGTGACGGGAAAAAAATTCTATGTTATTCTCTTTGTTAAAAATAGGCACGCGCTGGTGAGACGATTTTAAGGATTAAAGCCCAAAATTCAGGGCCGCGCGGTAATGGGACGCTAACGGGAGGCCCCAAGAATCGCCGCAAATTCACGTCTCTAATCTTCCACCTGAACATAACGAAAAGAACTTCCTGTTTATATTAGATCAGATATAGTAATTTTCGATATGTATCTCCTTTACGTGAGTTCTATAATAAGCCGATAGATAGCAGAAAATGAAGTCTTTAAGTGGGATCTTAGTCTTCGAAATCACATAACCTACTGAAGGACAAGGTGGAAAATTGGGTCACAATTATTGAACTAATGAGAATAATTTATTTTTGAGGAATAAACAGTAGAAAAAAATCCTGTGAATTGTAAAAACTCGGTTTATTTATAACCACCTCCGCGGTTCCGTCGTTCTTCCTTTTTTTTTCAACCCCTCGCCTTTTTTTCCCGGCGAATAACACAGGTGGAATGTTAAATTACATTTCGCAATTTCCAACCCCTTCTACAGACCTCACCCTACTCAGGACTTAGAAACCGTAAATCTGCCTACCCCCTTATTGTCAAGAGCGAAACTAGAAAATTGTCCGGTGTAAAATTTTTTTCTGCACTTGAAATTTATGGATGATCTTAGGGTGGTGAATAGCTCACGTGTGGTCTCATTATGGTCGAACCAGATGCGAGATTAAACGAGGGAAAACTCTTCTTCTCGAAGTTCACCTGCGATGAGGTCGGATGCGGTCTTGAGATTAGTCTCTCGCCTACCCCGAAAACAAGTTTCGAACTCGGAGATTTGTCTCTGTCTTCACTTCTTTGAATTTATGCCTTTAACCTCCTCCTCCTCTTCGTTATTTGTGAGCCCGATGAAAACGGAGAAACTCAAAATGAGGAACCGCGCGAAAATTTACACCTACGAGTGAGGTTTACGAAATTGTTCGAGTTTAAACTTTTGATTCAGAAACTCCACATCATAAATTTCAAAAAGTTACTTAATACCAGATTTTATAAAATGAAAAAGTATCTTAACGACCCCCTACTGTAAGGATGCGTTTGTCAGTGAGGGATGGCCTCAACCCCCGGCGAAGAAAGTGAGGAAAAACTCTCGAGAAAAGGTCACTTAAAGAGGCAGAACACTTGAAACGGAGGGGTGAGAAATGTAAATAACCTCTTCATACACGCCCAACGCCCAAAACACTCTTAAACCGTAGAAAATGGGGATGAAAGATTAGAAAAATCAATTTTAATAAATATAAATAACGAGATCTCATGTTCAAAAACGCGATATCTCCGTTACCATTATACCCCAATGAAAGGATCCTTGGTTAAGTCGTTTTTTTAATGTCTCCCCCTAAACATTTTTACAGAAGAAGGATTTAGAGAATAAAAAAAATCTCTACAAAGTTGATGATTTTTTCCCATTTAAATCCGTGATTTTTAGCTTTGTTAATGAATTTACTGATTGGAAAGTGCTTGTAGAGCTCAAAATAAATTAATCCAGACGGTTTGAGGATTGGAGAGAAGATGGCGGAGTGCTTTAGGCGTAGATCTAATGATGGCTGTGGACATCGGAGCTATAGATCATCCTCTGTCATACACTCACGCGAGAGGGGCCCTTCTTATTACCACAGTACAGTCAGTTCGAAAATTATAGAAAGAAAAATATTCAAAAGTTCCAAATATTCTAAAAGATAAATTAGCCTTATTTTGGTTGTTTAACAGAGAAGAAACATGGTCTTTTGTTAGAATGTCTTTTTGAGAACGTCACCTAACTTTTCAGGGCCGGATCTTGGTCTCTTTTTACGTTTTCCCCGACCCTTCAACGCGAGGACAAATTCCAGAGTTGGACCGCGAAAGGGAGGGAGACGGGAAAACTTTACTAGTAAATTATCCACTTAGGGGTGGGTTTCTGAGCTTAGTTCTCCTCTACAGGCTTCTTTTTCTCCCGACTACTTCCTCCCTTATGTGTTTTTCATGCCGGTCCTCTCCTACCCCCGGCTCGCAACCATCTTTTTTACATCTATTCCCATTAGCGGTCTCCTTTATTGCTAAGTTTTAAACATTATTCGATCCCCTTTACGTTATATGAGAGGAGGGGACCACTTGAAAAATACCCGGTGTTTTATGACCGTATTGCTCGATACATTATTGATGACAAACGACTCGGAGGATTTATCTCGCCAGGAAATAGAAAATTGTTTTTAAATTACAACGGCCCTGATACTTTTAAATGAACTTTCTGTTCATTTTTACAAAAAAAGAAAAGGGGAAAAGCTGGATTTTTCTCCAGAAAGCTAGGACTGTATTGCCGCTGGTTTAATTTTCAAACTATCATAGTTCATTGAGTGTCCACCTCGAAAAACGCTTAGTTTCCTATTTATAATGTGTGTAAATATATATGAGATTATGACCTTTTGAAAGTCTTTTGAATAGTTAATTTGAACTACAAAAAGATGTGAACGCTATCAAAAAAAACACTCCGTTTAAAAACACCCTTCAAATCAGCGAGAAAAAGTTATGATATCAACTTCCCCGCACTACACTGCAGAGACAGAGGAGAGATGAAGCGCCCATGCTCCCGTTTTCAAAGCCCCTTGGTGGCGTCGCAAAATGCATTTTATCAGGGAGACGGTTTTTAAAAAT
Source organism: Orius insidiosus (assembly GCA_014119065.1). Lineage (NCBI taxonomy): Eukaryota > Metazoa > Arthropoda > Insecta > Hemiptera > Anthocoridae > Orius > Orius insidiosus. Next base: position 2,886 of record JACGAQ010003961.1, on the reverse strand, counting down.
GAACAGAATATTGAAGCCACAGGCACACTCCGAAACACCCTTAGAGATGCAATTTAAATTGCTCGCGCCTGTAAACAAGCATCGTTTCTAGGATTTTAAGAAGTTTAGACTAATCAGTAATCACTTGATAATATATACCTTAAGTAATTAATGATGAGGATACTTCTAAATGCTCGACTGATCTTTTAAGAAAAAGTAGTAATTGTTAGCAAAGGAGTTAAGACAGTTTCGATTTCGCGACGCCGCCAAGGGAGCTTTGAAAACGGGAGCACGGGCGCTTCATCCCTTTCTTTCTAGAGCGGGGAACTTTGATATAAACTTTTCTGGCTGCTGAAGAAGGGTTTTTACGAGGTATAAGTAAACAATTGAGGAGCTCCAGGTACGAAGGGCGAACTCGAAAACATAGTTTCGAGATATTCGCATTTTAAAGTTTCGGTTTTTACGTATTAAAGGAAAAATGGCGAACTCAACATAAAAATTATATGGGTGTATTCACCAAGAGGTCTAGAATCTGAAAATGAAAAAAAAAACTGGAGGACCCTTCCCCAAAAACCCGACGTCGAGGGATCACAATAACTTCTTTAAGGAAGTTAAAAAATTTGTCCGATGTCGAGTTCGCCCTTCGTACCCGGAGCGCCTCAATTGAAAGAAGTCTGAATTTGGAGGTTTTTTACCACACGCATACTCAGAAAACGCCCTTAGAGATGCAATTTAAATTGTACTTATGGGCGTGTTACTCCACCTGGCATTATTTCCTTGAACTTTAGCTTCCATTTTGGAAGGAACTATTGGTTATTAAATTTTTTTTTTTCTTTTGAATTGGCTTCAAAATCTTCTTTTTGAATTTGCTTTAAAATCCATTTTTTTACTTTTAAATTTTTTTTTTAATTATAAAAGTGCAAATCAGAAAAAACTTCAATTTTTAAATCATAATTTTTATGATTAAAATACAAAAATTCGATAAAACGAGTTTGTATTTTAATTTATGAGCTAAAAAACCTAAAAGCTGAAAGAGTTTTTCCCTAACCACAGTCAATTTTTTGTAATTGGGAGCAAAGTCAAAATTTAGATAAATTACAGTTTTGGCTTCGTTAAGTTCCGACTGTTTCTCCTAGATTGCAGCATAATCAAAAATTTAAAAGAAAAACAGCCGTATTAGGTAAGGACACTTCAGGCTCTAATTTGAATAAAAACGCAAAAATAGAAGGAAAAGGCTTAATTATTTTTCTTTGTCTTCACTTTTATTTGTTATGTTTTCAACAAACCCGAAAAAATTAATGTTTTTTCTTCCCTTTTACGTCCAATAAAACACAACAAAAATAAGCTAATTATGAAAATCAGAGTTAAGAGTTGCGAAAATCCCCGTTTGTGTAAATTAATCAAATTTAACGGCGGAGATTGTAGAAGAGGGGGTCCAATTAAGTGGTGTCAATAAAACACCTCGAGCTTCCGCGGCTTTCTTTAGAGAGAAAATTACCATCTCGGAATTTCTTTTTAGGGTTTCACACTTGCGCATCCCTCTTCTTTTTTTCCTTCCGCCTACATTAACAATTTTCCCCTTTAAATTTATTCTCCAGACATATTATGCTCGAGTATCCTTAATTTAGTGCTCCATTATACGAAAGAATTTAAGAAAGTAAAAAGAAAAAAAAAATTTTCTCTTTTAATTATAAGGACATAAATCAAATGAAATCAATGAACTCTATAATGACGGATGAAAATTCAGTTTTGGTGGAGACGATGACACATTCTGAATTTATCACTTTATCAACGGGGTGTGATTATTCTAAGGTTGTAAATAAATAATTAAAGGCGCGCTTCAATCTGTTTTGGAACGTTGTAATCAAAGGGTGCGGAGATTACCGATGAATATTAAATAACAAGGACGGAAATTTTCGCGCGAGCGGGTTCCTCTAGGACAATAGGGACTCCCCGCTTACCTAATGCTCTTCCTCAACTTATCTAAGATCTCGGAGATGCCTCGAGTCTCAACACGCCTCATTCAATTAAACTACTTCGGAATACGGTATAGCTCGAGGGCGTGAAACTTTAATTGAATTTATAAAGAACGTCCAAAAACCGGAGATCAATGAATATCAATGAGGTTAACTTTTGGATTTTTTTATTGATTAAATAGTGTATACCCGTTTCATGAGACGGAGAATAACAAAAAATCCGGTAAAAAGGGGTTTCTTCCCCACAAACCAGAACAATTGCCGAAAATCCGGGTAAAAAGAGGGTTTCTTTCCCCAAAAACCAAGAAAAATTGCCGAAAATCCGGTAAAAAGAGGGTTTCTCCCCACAAAACCAAGAACATTGCCTAAATCCGTAAAAGAGGGTTTCTTCCCCCAAAAACCAAGAACATTTTCCGAAAATTCGGTAAAAAGAGGTTTCTTTCCCCAAAACCAAGGAAAATTGACAAAATCCGCTAAAAAGAGGATTTCTTTCCCAAGAACCAGGAGCATTGCCGAAAATCCAGTAAAGAGAGGGTTTCTTTCCCCAAAACCAAGAAGATTGACAAAAAATCCGCTAAAAAGAGGATTTCTTTCCCCAAGACCAAGAGAATTGTCAAAAATCCGGTATAAAAGAGGATTTATTCCCCCAAAAACCAAGCTAAGTTGAGGTAAATCCAGTAAAGAGGGCTTCTTCCCCCAAAAACAAGAAGAATTGCCAAAAATCCGCTAAAAGAGGATTTCTTCCCCAAAACCAAGAATAATTGTCGAAAACCCGGTAAAAAGAGGGTTTTATCCGGCCAAAAACCAAGGAAAATTGAGGTAAATCCGGTGTAAAGAGGGCTTTCTTCCCCCAAGAACTAAGGAGCATTGCCGTCCGTAAAAAGAGGGTTTCTTTCCCCAAAACCAAAAGAATTGCCCAAAATCCGCTAAA